>CM021741.1:20287862-20348220 GCA_011075105.1 Heteronetta atricapilla
AGCAGCAGCAGCAGCAGCAGCAGCAGCAGCAGCAGCAGCAGCAGCAGAAAGTGCTGCAGCCCAAAGGAAGCCAAACCCCCGTCCCCACGGGGGCTGCCACCCCGGACAAAGACCCTGCCAAAGAACCCCCCAAGCAAGAAGAGCAGAAGAATGCACCCCGTGAGGTGTCCCCCCTACTGCCCAAACCCCCAGAAGAGCCCGAAGCGGAAGGCAAGGGCGCGGACTCCCTCTGCGACCCCTTCATCGTCCCGAAGGTGCAGTACAAGCTGGTCTGCCGCAAGTGCCAGGCGGGCTTCAGCGACCAGGAGGCGGCCAGCGACCACCTGAAGTCCCTCTGCTTCTTCGGCCAGTCCATGGCGAACCTGCAAGAGATGGTGCTTCACGTGCCCACCGGCAGCGGCCAGGGCAGCGGCTCGTACCAGTGCGTGGCGTGCGAGAGCACGGTGTGTGGGGACGAAGCCCTCAGTCAGCATCTCGAGTCAGCCCCGCACAAACACCGAACAATCACAAGAGCAGCAAGAAACGCCAAAGAGCACCCCAGTCTATTACCTCACTCTGCCTGCCCCCCCGACCCCAGCACCGCATCTACCTCGCAGTCGGCCGCTCACTCAAACGCCCGCCCCCCGCCCCCCCGGCCTCCCCCGGCTTCCCCCCACGCCTCCAGAAAGCCCTGGCCCCCGGCAGCCCCCCGCGCCCCGCCGGGGAAGCCGCCGCCGCCGCCTTTCCCTCCTCTCTCCTCATCTTCAACGGTTACCTCAAGTTCATGCAGCACCTCAGGGGTTCAGCCCTCGATGCCAACAGACGACTATTCGGAGGAGTCTGACACGGATCTTAGCCAAAAGTCAGATGGACCGGCGAGCCCGGCGGAGGGGCCCCGGGACCCCGGCTGCCCTAAGGACAGTGGTCTAGCTAGCGTAGGAATGGACACCTTCAGATTGTAAGCTTTGAAGATGAACAATGAAAATTTAAATAAAAAAGTTAATAACAAACCAATTTCAAAAATAGACTAACTGCAATTCCAAAGCTTCTAACCAAAAAAAGAAAAAAGAAAAAAGAAAAAGCGTGGGTTGTTTTCCCATATAACGATGCCGGTGGGTTTTACATTTCTTTTTTCCTTTCCTTTTAATAAAATAAAACTTAAAAAAAAAAATCTGTTACATTTGTCCTTTCAAAGGTACTGTTGGTCTGGGAGACGAAAGCCCGTGCTGCCTCCTTACTGTCTTCAGAGCTTAAGCCCCTTGTATATTGCCCCTTTTCAATAACGCCCCACGTCGATAGCACAGCAGAGGCCGGCATGCACTGTATGGGAAAGCAGCCCACCTTGTTACAGTTTTAAATTTCTTGCTATCTTAGCATTCAGATACCAATGGCTTGCTAAAAGAAAAAAGAAATGTAATGTCTTTTTATTCTCAGGTCAATCGCTCACACTTTGTTCTGTTTTCAGAATCATTGTTTTATATATATATATATAATTTCTTTTGTTTGTTTTTGTTTTTTTTTGTTTTGTTTTGTTTTTGTTCCAGAAAAGTTCCTTTTTTTTTTTTTGTTCGTTCGTTTGTTTTTTTTGTTAATTTAAAATGGGCAGAAAGTATTCAAGAGAAAATCAATGTGAACTGCTTTAGCTTTTCGGGGATTTTAAGGGTAGCTTTTCTGCTGAAGCCAATTTCAAGGGGAAAAGTTAAGCACTCCCACTTTTCAGAAAAAAATAAACCACAAAGAGTGTTGAGGACTCGGAGCTTAAAAAAATAAGTTTTAAAACAACTGACTTTCTGTATTTATGATAGATATGACCATTTTTGGTGTTGAGTAGATTGTTGCATTGGAAATGAACTGAAGCAGTATGGTAGATTTAAAAGAAAAAACCCTTTTGTGTACATTTAGCTTTTGTATGGTCCAGCTGACGGCTTCTCATTTGATGTTGTCTTGTTCATTCCTAGCCAGATAGATTGCAATCCATTGACTCGCCTAAGCTTTTCTCCCCTTTGTACCTTTACTCCCCGTTTTCCCCATCCTGTAATCTTCCACTTATGGTTGCTACCTTCATTTCTTAGAGGGTGGTTGCATAATTATTTTATAAAAACTAAAGAAAGAAGTTCAAAGGGTTTTGGGGGGTCAGTAGGATCCCTTGCAGAATATTTTTTGTTGGGGGTTTGAAACTTTTTAAGGCGTATACATACAATTTACCTATGTCTGTTACCCTTGTGCACTTATCTCTTTCTTGTTTTCCATTTTTCCTGTTTTTTTTTTCCTCTTCTTTTCCTCATTTTGTAAATTCTTCAAAGACTCTGTTCCTAACTATAAGCATTTGTTTCTGTTTGTGTAATTAGGCTGCACTCTGTTCCTTCTTTTGAAAAAAAAAAAAAGTTTTTGTTACATTTTTTTTTCTCTAAAGAAAATTCATGCTTTAAATAAAATCCAAAGACATACCCTTTCACCACTGGTGCAGAATGAGCAAAAAGGATTCTTTTTACTTGAGAATTTGTTTCTGATTTAAACAAACAAGTCTAAGTTTAAATAAAGAATAAAAAAAGTACCCAGGTTGTTATCTGTGCTTCTTCTGCAAGCAGAGAGACAACTCTTTACGAAAATCCAGCATACCAAAAGGCAGGTTTCAATTTTGAAGTTGTGTCCCTGTGCTAGGCAGCCTGAGCAGTGAGCGCCCAGAGACGCAGCCAGCGAGGCACAGAAAGAGGCTCTTTGTGAGGTATTTGTGCTTACGTTGATCTCTGCGCTCCTGTTTGTGGAAAACACGCCGACATACACGCACACACGCACGCACACACTCACACGTCTTTTGTGGTCTGGACTTTGAAAGGAAAACTTTGTGCTGCTAAAATGTAGATTCTGGAGACAAATAGATGCTTGCTTTCACTTTCCTTAGCCAAATGTCAACAGAAACGGTCTCCTTTCCCCCCTGTTTCCTCTTCCCCGAAAGTGTGAGAGCCTTCTCCCTGCCATCCTCATCCTCCTCCTGCTTCAAAGGGAACTTCGAAGACTGTGAACGCAGGTTCCTCCCGCCGCCTTCGGGCTTCTCCTCCCAAGGCTGAAGCCGCTCATCGACTCTGCAAGAGACTGGAGCATCCTGAGAGACGAACGTGGGTTTCATTTTTTAGCGGGACTCTTTTATTTTTACAGATTTTTGGTTTTAGTTTGATGAAAGACTAGATCCTGAACTGTTGTACATATTTCTAACTAGGCTAATGCACAGTGCAAATTCCTTTTTTAATTGTTTTTTAAGTAGACGATACTAAAGAGAGTACCATCTAATATTCCTACCAGTATCCAGTTGTAGCATAAGGTGTCAAAAATGAAAACAAGTACACAAAATGCGTTTGCTGTTTTAACAAACTGTTTTCTTTTAACGAAAGTTCTTGTATTTCTCCCCGTGTTTGAGATGAACATTTTTTAAATTCTAAAGTTGTACAGTTTTGTTTTTCCATTATTTTATCTTGTTTGTAATTCTATGAAATATATATATATATATTTTTTGCCATTTAACTGTTGTATGTTACTCTGTCTGTATCATATAGAATTTTTTTGTTTGTTCTGTTTTTTGATTATGTGATACAAGTTAACAATTTAACACTAGCTTTATCTGTCAAATTCTGCGAGGTCTCTTTTTGAAATCCTTTTGTTTTGTTGGTTTTGTTTTGGTTTTGTTTTTTTGTTTTTTTGTTTTTTTTTTAATTATATTGCTTGGTCATAGTGCAATTTCCCTCTCCTTCTTCCCCCTCCTCCTTCCCACCCACTAAAAGGTTTTATAAATTCATTTCCTTGTATTTTTTGTAAATGTTTCTAGAGACTTCCAGTGCGAGGTTGCCTCCTCCTCTCGCAGTCCCCGCGCTACGGGGTGGGATGGCCACGGGACGCACCCTTCCCGGCCACCCAAGGCCGACAGCTGGGACTGGACGCCCCCTGCCCGGCGGCCCTAAGGGACCCCATGTCCCAGCCCCGTGCCCGCAGAGCCACGGTGGGAGCAGGGTTGGCCCCACGGAGCCTTTTTGAGATCTGCCCCAGGCGAGCGTGCCCCTTGTAAGCGAAGGTCGGCAGGCCAGGGGCCAGGCGGAGCGGGGCAAACGGGGCATGAGGAAAAGATTTTAAACTTAGCATTGAGCGGGTTTCTGTTTTATTTTTAATAAAAAGCTTTTTTAAGTGGTGAAGATGGCCAAAGTTTCATACAACTGAGAATAAAGTAAGGTGTAAGGCGTGTGTTGGGGCCACCCGCGCCCGCTGGGCAGGCGGGGCAGGAGCTGGCGAGGGAGGCACCGGCACGGCCAGCACACTCGGTGTTCGTGGAAATATATTTTGCTTTAGAAAAAAAAAAAAAAAACTTTTAAATAGAAGCAGAAATTGGATTGGTTGGTTGGTTGGTTGGTTGGCTGGTTGGTTGGTTGGTTGGTTGGTTTATTGGCGCTGAGATACTGCCCACTGTGAATCACAAAGTTTTGACTATTTTTTTTGTTTTTATTTCTGGGGGGCGAGTTTGGGTAGAACAGAAAGCATAAATGAGGTGAAGAGGGATATGAACAGCCTTTGCAATGTACAAAAAATAGAGCAAGTGAAACCAAAAATGATGTTCTTGGTGTTTTTCTATAATGTAGTCTTGTTAGCTTTTTTTGTTACTGTAACAATGCTGATCTCGAACTGTACCAAAATACATGGAGACTAACAGAAACAGAAACCACATGGAACTTTCAAAACTTTAAAAAGATTTGTCACAAAAGACTTTGTTGTCATAGTTGAGTTGACTGTAGATGGTAATTGAATATACTCCTTTGGAAATATTTCATCACGTATGTTTCCTGCTCATTGTGATACATTAAAAAAAAAAAAAAATGAGCAAAAGCTCTCGTCTCCAATGTCCCCGCTTGTGCGGTGCAGGGTCTGCGTCGGGTGGGTGAGCGGCGCGCGGCACGGCGGCACTCGTGCGTCCACCTGAGGCCGCGCACCCACGCCGACGGGCGGGTGCTCGCACGGAGCCACGTGTGTGTGTGCACAAGCCCTCGTGCCGCCCCGGTGCACGCACAGGCACACGCACATCCGCTTTCTTCCTGAAGCACCTGGGTGTCCGAGGGCCCGCCAGTGTGGAAGTGCTTTGGCTGATGCTGTGAATTAATGTGAACGTGGAAGTAATGAGCCAAATAGTGCAATTCGTATTATGGCTTTGGGATGCATTGTGTATGAAAAAGACATTATAAGTGCATTCAATTTTACTAAATGATTGTGTAAGAATTCTGGGCATACTGCTGTAATTAATGGTTAAAGGCAAAGCATGATGCCCATAGGAGTTGAGGTCATCTTGTAACCTGTAAACTAGAAGTGAACTAGAATCGCCTGTCTTCTTCTACTGATTAAACCGAAAGGAGACGAAGGTAAGAAAGGTGAGTAGCTGATTCACTACTCCTACCTTTGCTTGTGGTACCTCTATCTCCAGAGCAGAGCTTGAGCAGGGACAAACACTTTTGAAACTGCCAACTGTTAAAAGCACATTTCTTTTACCAAAATTTGCCCCTTGCAGCAGAAAATGTTTGAAATTCATTAGTAAGGGCCACATCCAAGAGAGAGCCTCAGGGGCTACCATTCATCTCTAATTTATAACTGCAGCAATAAATAATTAAAAAAAGAAAAAAAAAGTGGGATGAGAAGTCTGGGATGAGAAGTGTGGGTGTCCTTGGATGGTCTGCTGCTGCCTTCGCAGCGAGGGGCTTCCTCTGCCTGGGGGAGCGGGAGCCCAGAGCTGCGGAGTGCAGCTCAGCCAGAGCAAGGAGGTTGTAGGGAGGAAATCTTGCAGCTAGTGAGGACATGGGGGCGTTCTTTAATTAATGAGGTCAGAACATTGACTTGCAAGCCACTAAGTTCAATAATATGGTTGCTGATGTGCCTTCATGAAAAAGAAAATGAAAAAAAAAGAAATTTACTGATTCAGGCTCCAAAAATACATGAATTACGAAATAAAGCAGGTCAAAATTGCCAAGCCCCCAATTACTCCTGGCAGTACGGTCTAACCTAACCAAGTCATCCAGGACTTAGCCCAAGTACGCAGCCCTGGGAGGAGGAGGTGCCGCTCCTCCAGGCTCTGAGACAGCGAGAGCAAGTACACTCAAATGTGCCCTTCAGCTCAGCACCCCAAAGCCATCAACAGCAACAAAATCATCCTGACTGTGTAGTGGGCAGCCTTTGGGGCTTTTGTAGCTTTGTGTAATGGCTCGATGTTGCTTGCAGATTTTTCCTTGTCAAATAAATTCCCTTTAGAAGCTCTGTAGAAGAGCTTGGCTGGGTTTTCCACTAGTAAGTGCACTGGGCTCTTTGAGGATAGCCTACAGTTCTGGCATAAGGAGCCGCAGTACTTCAGGAGACACAATCTAGCAGGCCACGTATCTGTTCCACAAATCAAGTTACGTAGCATGCATATTTGTTAGCTAGCCTCATATTTGATAAAAAAAAAAAAAAAAAAGATATTAGTTTTTTTTGTTTTTGTTTTTTTTTGTTTGTTTGTTTGTTTCTTTTCGGGGGGGGGGCGGGGGCAGAAGGAAGATGTTTGGTTTTTTAATGAAGAGTGCCATTTTTGTGTTGAAACATGACAGATTTGTCCAGGACAAACTGGACGTTTTTATCAATTGTTTTTAATAGCTAACATCAGTCAGACACCATTTTAAATGTTCCAGTGCAGGCCAGAAAATAATGTATTTACACTTCAGCTTTCGACAGTTGTATTGTGAAAACTTCCGAGGCTCAGCCATGAATGAGGCACGCTTCAAGCACACGGGGTACCTGTGCTTGCAAGCTCACAGCAGGACGCAGCTCGCCTCCCTCGCCAGGGATGTTGGGACCCTGCACAGCCTTCCCCGAATGTGGCGGGGCCAAGCTCTGCCCAATGCCTGCTCTTCTTAGATCAAGCAAAATCCAGATTTTTTTTTGTCCAGATGCATGGACAACTCATGCATCTTCTTTCCTTGGCTGGTGCACAGCACCGCAGCTGACACCTGAAGGGGCTTTTGCTGGTAAAAGTGAGCAGCAGTTCCCTCAGCCATGCCCGCCTGCCAGCTCTTCACTCGATGGAGAGCTGCTGGTTGTTAGAGGTGCATGGCCACACGTCTGGGGCTTGCTTTGGGAGAAGCAGCAGAATAGGGGAGATAATGGCTGCAGAGCTGGAGATGTGCAAACCTTCTGGACAAAACCTAAGTGTGTTTTGGGAAGAACAAGTCTGGTGTGGTACAGGCAGGCTGCCTCTTATTAGGATTTATCACCAAGCTCAGAGCCCAGGTACAAAAGCACTGAGCCCAGGCATTTAGCAGCAATACAGCTGCAAGCAATTCAAAGAGCAGACAGTGAGCAGAGGGGGGTATTCAGGTGCAGACATTCCTCCTCTCCTCCCTGCCCCAGGGAAAGCCGAGCCCCCTGACTCAGCCACAGTTTCCCACCCCTGTGGGCGGCAGCCAAGACGCTGGCGCAGGGTCTGCTCCTCTCCACCACCGGGCTGCCTGGTCCTGTCCCGGTCTCGGGCATTTAGGCTGTGAGCCTAAACAGGTGGGGATCTGGATGGCCTCCTAGCTGATTTGTTGTGGGGTTTTTGTTTTATTTTCTTGTTGTTTTCTAATGGAAAAAATCCATTCTGCATTTTCTACAAACAGATGCGACTGCAGCACGAATGGGGTCACCAGCACTACTCTTCCACTGGTGTTTGCACTGTACTGCGTTAATGACTTCAGTGTTGTACAGAGACCTGCAGTTTTGTAAGTTTATTATGTAACATTGCTATTTATTCCTAGGTTGAATTCCAGTTTAAAACAGCTATGCTTGAGAAAGCATCTCTCTAATGCTCAGAAAGGTGTAAGCGGCTAGTAGCTGCACAAGCTGCAAACTAAAAACCGCTGCGAGTGCCTATCTGTTTAGAGCAGTGCATCAGCTGAAATTGTGCAAACCTCTGACAGAAATAAAAAGGTTTTTCCATGATGTGATTCTGGTAAGAGGAGACTGGGAGTGATTTTTTTAATACCCTTTCACTGCCATCACCTTAAAGACAAGGAAGAGACTTAGCTCTTACTAGTACACTCTTACAGGCCAAAAGAAAAAACAATAATAATAATAAAAACAGTACAATGATCACTTGTCTACTCAAGACAATAATATTACAGATGGGTTTTGAGCAGAGTTGCTATCTGGAGGATGCTTCCACCTTCCAGTACAGCTTGTGGTTTGCTGTTATTCACAGAGGAGAAGAGGGGACTTTGCCATCTGCACAGGGCTCAGCTGTGCTGGGGAAGTGGCCTGGGCAGTCCCCACCACGGACCCAAGCTCCAGGTGAGGCAGCAAGGACAAATCTCAGTGCCACCAAGTGACAGAAGGGCTGCCTCTGTAGATGTGCCTTGGACATAAAGAGGTTGATCCCTGGGACTCAGGCAAGACCAAAAGAAACCCCCAAACCCTGCCAACTCCCAGCGAGACCATGAGGAAGTGTCTGCCTTTGCTGCAGGAGCCTGGCACCCGCTGCATCGCGAGAACATTGGTGGGGGAAGGAACACGGACGGACAGAGAGGGACTGGTCCTGCAGCCCTCACGGTCACAGCAGCCCACGGGCAGCACTGACCGCGCACCCCCCCCACCCCCCCCCCCCCCGTCCCAGGAGCAGCAGATCTGGCCACGTCACTTCTGCAGCCAGGTCCCTGCCGAACTGAGCAGGGTCCTGCATTAACCTCTTTGCTAAATGACATGTGAAGTCTGCTAAGAAAGCTGGCTTGTCTAATGCAGACAGATGCTCTGAGAAACTGCCACCAGGCTCAGGCTGTGCCAGCAGTGGTGAAGGGTTAACTCCATCAGTACTTAAACTACAAATGTGGAGCCCATTCTCTCCTCCAAGCTCGTTAACAATGTACACCTGATGATCTAAAGCACTAGAGAGTCATTTTAATTAACGCTCTGCCAGAGGGGATGTGGTGAAGACACTGATTTCACTCCAATGACTTTCTATTTTGGTATATTGCAGAATCGGTGCATTACTTCCCCGGGCTGATGCGGTGAGCTAATCCAACGACGGCTGCATGGGCTCTCCCGGGGCAGCTCAGTGCCGAGGTGCTGCAACCATCCCTGGCCGAGGACGTGGCTCCCCGCCAGGCTGCACAGCACTGGCCCCAGTGGCTCGTCCCTGCTGTATCCATGCTTGGTCCCTGGTGGGACAAGGCTGCCCGCCCCTACCACCAGCGGGGCACAGGCGCAGCACAGAAACTACAGGCAAAGCCTGAGGTGGGGGCACCCAGCTGTGCCCCTGTCTCTGCTGGCCAGAGGCAGATGCAGCCCCCCCGAGGGAGCCCAAGCTGCGGAGGAGCTGCTGCCGGCGGAGCTCCAGCTCTCCCACGGCCTCTGCGGTGATGGAAGAGAGACTTCACACTGCGCCCCAGAGAAAAGATAGCGGTACCTATAAATGGTATTGTGCTGTTGGTTAGATGGTAGCATGATGTTACTTAATTAATGTTTTAATACCCTAGGCATCTTCTGTGCCGTATAATTCATATCGATTCAGCTGTGAGCATGTTCAGTTAAAAAGACTCTCTTTCCTAAGCAAACTTTCAATTATATTGAATTGTCACAGCAAAAAAGGGCCTTTTCTCAGCATGGGGGAAGGGATTCACTACCAAACTGCTGCCGGCCTGGCCAGGCACACACGTGCACAATCCACACAGTCATGCACACAGCGCACACCTCCCCAGCCCCCTGAGCCACTGGTGCCAACTCCAGCACTGCAACACTGCCAGACGTCACCATACCCAGTCAGCCGTGGCAGTGGGGTTCCCTCCAGCCTGAGTGCAGGAAAGCAGCCTCTCCTCTCCAGCTGCTGCTGGGCCCTGGGGAGGTCGGTCCTAGCCCCGTGCCAGAGCCTGCCACCAGCATGGGTACGCACTCCTCTGGGATGGGGCCAGGCGAGTGCCTTGATACACAGCCACCCCTGACAGTGCCATGGAAGCAAAATCACCAGCACCCAGCAAAGCAGTGCTTGGAGGTGCTGGCAATTTTTTTAAGGATATGTTTGCTTTCAGCAATGGAAGAACATCTGGTTATTCTGGGAAGAGAAAATGTCCCTGTGAGCAGAGAGACATGGCACATTGACTCAGCCACGTGTGTCCTGGCAGCTTTGTCACCAGCCCCAGCCACAGCCACAGCCCTTGCCTGCCAGCCCTGCTGAGCTCATCGTGCCCAGGATGAGGGACATGCAGGCTGCTCCCAAAACAAGCCATCCTTCTACTGGGGAGCTTTATTAAAGACTTCTACCTGGTTTTGTAAGTAACGAGGAAAATATAAAAATTCTGTATTTTCATTACTCCTTATTTTGACAGTCTGCTGAACAAAAACACAAAGCGCATCTCCTGCTGCCCCTTGCTCCCCGGCTCTGCCTCTTTCTCCCATGGAGTTCAAATTAAAGAAGGCGAAAATTGAAGCTGTTGTACGCAAGGCGATTGCAACATGCATATTTGATTTTTATGATGGATCTAAATTGCTGAATAAGGCCGCGGAACAAAGGGAGACTGCGGCTTCCTGCCCATCACAGACAGGCAGCCACTGCAGAACAAAAGCGCCAGCCATTAGGGGCTCAGCAGGGAGACACATTATATAAATGACTTTGTTTCTCTGCCCCTTCCCCCCCACGGGGTGCTCCGATTGGAGCTGGGGGGCTCCTGATTTGCACAACCCGGGGAGAGCATGCGGCCGGTGCGGAGCCGCAGCCATGACCCAGCGTGCTGCAGGGGGCTCAGCGCCCGCAGCCGCCCCCGCCCCGGGTGAGCCAGCCATGGCCACGTCCTGCCTTCCCTCTCCTCTTGCAGTGTGCTGCAACGTCCATGTCCCTCCTGCTGCTGGGGCCATGGGTGCCAGTGCTGGCATCCCCCGGGGCCACGCAGTGCTCCAGGTTGCGGGACAGCTGTGGCAGCGTGGGAGCCCCCAGCAGTGTGGTGGCCGTGGTGCCACGCCGAGAGGACACCCCTCATGCCTTGGGTGGCACATTGACAGGCACCAGCGCTGTGTGGCCCTGGGTGAGGGCCAGGCAAGGCGGCTCTAGTGGTTCCACGGTGGTTCTGGCATGGCGCTGTGGCGTGGTGTGCAGAGGGACAGCCAGCTCCCCAGAACAGTGCGTGCGGGCCCGGCTGGGCGGGGGGACGAGGCTGCCCCAGTGGCAGTGGCAGGCCGTGCACCCAGCCAGGGCTGCTGCTCTGACCTCACGCTCACAGAAAATGTTTCCCGTGCTCAGTACAAGGCACTTGTGAAGGAGGCGTCGGGCGGAAGATCTGTGACTTCTCAGTCTGCAGCGGAAAGCACTTGACAGGGAGGGCTCTGGTTAGGATCAGGGAGAGGGCTTCCCACCGCTTCCTTGGAGCTGGCAGGAGAGGAAGGCTACAGGGAGCTGGTGGGCTCCTTGGCAAGGGCAGCAGAGAAGCACCATGAGGCCATTTCTGCCGGACTTGCTGGAGAGAAAACACTAGAAACTATGCTCAGAAAACCAGCTGCCAACTTGCACTATTTTCTGCCCAAAGCAAATCTCGGTGTTTTCCTCCCTCAGCTTTATGCAGCCTCCGTGCATAGAGACCCCCAAGAAAAGCCCTCGCTCAGTGCAGGTCCCCTCCTGCCGTGCTGGTGCCACAGCGGGCAGCATGGGGCTGGCAGTCCCCGCGGCCTCCCCCGCTTCCTCCTGGGGCTCCCCTCCTGGCGCAGGCACCATCCACGCGAGGGGGGGGCTGCTTGGCAGGGTGGCTGAGGGGTGAGCAGGAGGCACAGGGGAGAGGAGGAAGATGGAGACAGCTTGGTTGTGCTGAGCACAACAGAGAGAAGAGGGACCTGCTGCTGCAGACACAGGTCTCTGTTTCCCAGCCTGACACGCAACGGTGGTCTGGGGGACCAGCAACAATCCTTCGAGCTGTGCCTGAGTAATGTGTGTTGACAAGAAACTCATGTCACTGGCACTCCCGGGGCCTGTCCATGTCCCTCTGTGCCAGCCAGGCACTGGTGCAAGGACGGGGCAGGATACTGGCCTTCTGTGCCTGTCTCAGCCCTGAAACATGAGCACAGGGATGCTCAAGGAGGGTCCAGGCTTCAGCCTGCATGTTATAGCCACAGCCGTGTGAAATGCCTTCCATTCACCATGGTGGACCTGAAGGGTTGCTGCAAAGGATTCCCTGAGCCCTGTGGACACAGCAAGGCTGGTCCATGCCGTGTTGGTGCCCAGGAGGGCTCAGGAACCAGCACCATCCTGCTGCAGGGGAAGCTCGGGGCTGGGCCAGCTGTGGCCCTCGTCTGGCTGTGTGAGCACTGTGCTGCAGGGTGCTGGAGGGCTGCTCAAACTCATCAGCTCCTGCTGCAGATGTGACACACTGCTGGAGGAAAGAAAACAACTGGCCAAACAAGACAAGTGCTTTCCTTCTCTAATGCATCCTCTCCTTGTTCCCATGTCCTCTGTCCATCATCTCCCCCTCTGAGCTGCACCAGGGAATTGCATGCTTCGGTAACAGCATCCTAATGGATTTCCCCTAGTCCCATCCCCACTCCCATGCTTTTGAGAGAGGGGAATGAAGGCGTGAATTCAGATGTGAACGCTGCCCGTGGCCTCCTGGAGCTGCTGCCAGGGCCCAGCTCTTTGTGCGCACCACAAACCTCGGCATCCTGCCCTCCTGCAGCACCACTCCCCACCAGCAGAGATGTGGCCTGCGGGGCTTTTGCCTCATTTCTGCTGGGAGAACATTGGCAGTATTTGCACCAAGAGGCTCGGGGAGTTTTTCCTGAGTAAAATCCTTGGGCTGACTGGGGAGGAGATAGGAACATCCCTGCACAGAAGGACCAGACCGTGCAGCTGCAGAGAAGTCTGCTTAGAGACCGGGAGAAAGCTGGGGGCAATTTAAAAGCCAGAGGGGACTGGGAGCACTGCAGATGGCATTGCTATGGAATGCTGCATGTGTTTAGCTGTTTAAAGTTTGATTTCCTTGACCTTTTTTGCTGCTGGCCGATGTTCCTCCAGTGCCACTCCCAGCACTGGGTCAGGTTGTGCTTTCCCTGCTAAGGAGCTAAACTGAGATGCTGTGTGTAAGAAATGGGAAGTGACAAGATATGACCGAAGCATTGGAAATCAATCCAAACTAAATGTGCTTCTTAACTATAAGTGAACAGTTGAAAACAATCCTCTTTTATAGCCATGGAGATAAATACTCTGTTTTTATTAGGAAAAAATTGCTTTGGACTGAATAAAGTCGTTTGATTAACAAGTCAAAGCAGATGGTTTATTGATGTTTCAGAAAGGAGTTTACAAGGTCTAGTGAAAAAAGAGACCCAGCTCTGAATTAACAAATTACCCTGGTATATGGGACATTGACAGTTCACAGCTAATAGATTTATGGGCTACTGCTGGGTGTTTCATCCCCATTTGGTTTATTATGATAAAATATTGGGGCAGGAGTAACCTATAGCCTCATTGCAATATACTGTATCGACCCCTGACCCTGAGAACCTGACAGCAAACCTATATATTAGATTCTTAATTTGTCTTAATCTAACAGGATCAGCTTCCGTGCTGTAATTATTTTCCAAAGGCAATTGTGGGAGTGTGGGAGTGTAAGAGATGCAGGTGAAGGTGGATCACTTTGTCTATTGCACTGGACATACAGTTAAACTGCTGAAGACCTGAGAGATCACTGAAGGAACAAGGCAGAGCATCAATGTCCCATGAAGCAGGACATGACATTGAGAAATAATATAACGCCCAGATGCAGTAAATCACTTTCATTAAAAAAAAAAAAATACCACGAGGCACTAAAATACCATGAGGTACTAGCAGCACAGTCTGGAAATATGCACAGATCTTATATGGAAACACAAGGACTTGAAGAACTGGTGCAGAAGAGTAGGTCCTTCTTCTGGACATTATCGCAGTGGCTTTGCACCCCCTTGCCCCCTCCATGGCTTTTCAGAGACTAGGGGTGTCCTGCAGGCAAGTTTGAGTCTATGGTGGCTGAGCCTTTATGTCTGGTATTTTGGGATTAAAATGCACTCATTGCATGCTTCTGTGTCAGAGTAGCAGTGTATTAGCTAGCAGCTTAGGCACGTGCACTACGCTCTTTTACACTTCGGGACTAAGCCAGTGGCTGTATCTCTAGCCTGGTCTCAGTGCTTGGGGCTCAGACCAGGCCGGCTGCTGATCAAGGAGCGCTCCTTCCTGTGGCTAAGCCCAGGCAACAGCTACTGACTCCGAAGAATACGTTCAGTTTCCAAGCACCCTCCCTGCACTTAGGGCCATAGCACGCAGTTACAGTCACGTGCTGTGTCCTCCCACGCTGCAGAAGGCTTTGCCTGCCGCTCCGTAGCACGGTCAGTTATATGGAGGGGTGCCAGGCCCTGCCAGCCAAAGCACGATGATGAGAAGCAGGAGGAAGGTCTCCAAGCTCTGCTACATTTGCTGAAGCAATTAGTGCCGAGGACTTCATATGAAACACTTCAGTCCTCCTCTTGATTCCCTGTGTTTGCCTGCATACAGCACCTGTTGCAAGAGAGTTCTTACCTTACTGGTCTCTGCAATGGTTGCTCAAGCAGGTGAGATGATACGGGCATGCTGCAGCTCAAGGGCTTGCAATTTTTTGTGCACCCCCTCCTCCCCAGATCAGAGGCAGCATGCAAAAGCATGCCTTGGCTGGTGCCATTGGCCCTCCCAGCCCCGTCCTGCCTCCCATGAGCTGGGCAGTGACAGAGTCAAGGGGGGCTCCCCAGCAGAGCCCATGAGGCTGTGGCAATCCTTACCTGTCCCCTGCTCTGCTAAGCAATATCTGCATGCATCTGAAGATGACATGGTGATGAATGGGGCACAAATGCATCTTTTATTGCTTCTACCACACGCTTGCGTTTGCTTATTCTCTCTCTCTTTTTATTTTTAAGGGACTGTCGGACTGCTGGATACAGGAATTCATATGATTTGTTCTGCAGCCATTTCTCCTTTCTCGCCTGTAATAGGATCTGCAGAAATAATTTAAAGAGCTGAAGGTAATTTAGTGTCTTCTTTACGTCTCTCCCCACACTTCCTATGAGTTCACCAGGTACCCTCTACATGAACTAATCCTACTGTAAAATATTATTTCTAGGCTTTATTCATCTAATTTATTAACTGTCTGCAGCTTTATTTACCAGGTTCTGGATTAACTCTGAGACCAGTTACTACTCAGAGCTGCTGCTTGCTTGCTTGCTGTCTTTCATTCTGTTTATCTTTTCTTTGTAGAAGAGGGGCTCAAACATATACAAACTGTCCTGAGGTTTAGCAGATATTCCAGGGAATCACAGGGCTGCATCTCATCTTCCCTAGTAATTAGTTACTGTCTTACACCTCATAGGAATCACAGCAAACTTTCTTCTTTATTCCACTGTTCCCCAGAAAGCAGAAGGAAACTTACAAGATCATTTCAGTGTTTGAAATTACAACTTTCAGTCTCACCCCAAACACAGCTCAACTCATGCTCAGCTCACAGCTGAGTGCTCACTGCCCTCAGCAACAACCTCTCTTTGCTTGCTGGCACCCCATGGAAGGCAATAGAAGCCATACCCATGACAGGGAACCTACATGCCACCAAAAAGCAACAGTCAAACCTGGAGGAAAAAATGTTTCCATGCATTGATATAAAATAGCAGTATGCTGTCAGAAACAAAGCAATTAACTTTATTACATTTGGGGAGTCGTTTTACATTTATTTCTTTTTCATATTTTTTTTCTTCTTTAATTTTCAGAGAGTGGTGCCACTGAAACAGAAGTGCTGTTGTTACTAGCATTACAGTGGTTAATGTGGTAGTGTAATTCTAAAATACTGACCGTATTAGCTTATCCTCACTATTATTCTGTTCTTTTACTTCACGAGTTGCATGTTGTCTAACTTTGATTTACTGCGTATTTCTCATATAAATTGCGTTAATGGACCCTTTGTCTGGGCTACATTGCATGGCAGACAGTGCTATAAGGTGTCTTACGAACAAAGTTATAGAAAAGATTAAAAAGACTACAAACTATTGTGTGTGAGCTGAGGGATTGCTCCTCTTGTAATAATGCAGACACGCAAGGAGCACAGTTAAGGGCTGTGCATACAGTCTTGACTTCATAGCATTTCTCATCTTGAGTGTTCAGCTGTGGAGCTCAGCTATTTTTGTAATGAAGTATTTTCTAATGGAGTTTGAGGGGATGTCTGGAAACATCCTGGAGCACTAAGGGTAGGTAGATGGGATGGGCGGAGAAGTGCTCAAAGCATGCCCCTTCCTGACCTGGTCTGAGCTCTGCCAAACCTGCCTACCGTGCATACCTGTGTGCAGTGCTCCCTTGCACTACCCGCCTGCGGATTCACTGCTCTTCTGGCCACCACGTGAGAGCAGCCTTGCACGCCCTGCAGTGCTGCGTGTTTCCAGCTATGGGCTCACGTCATTGTGGTCCATGTGTGTGAAGCTGTCGCAGCTGTGCACATGTGCCACAAATGAGCTCCACCAGCTTGTTACGCCTCAGTGAGGGCACGCTGTGGCAGCGGAGTCATGCACTTCATGGCGAACAGCCAGCATTGTGCATCATCTGATGACTGCTGGCATGTGGGACCGTGTCACCAGCTCACAAGTTCATCTGGCAGCTTGCTGCAGGACTCTGTCAGAGGCACGGCTGGCAGGCAGGTACAGGTGCAACAGCCATTGGCAACCTGTTGGACCACGCTCTCCAGGAAAGATAGTTTTGATGCATTGTCCTGGCCTCCTGACACTTCTCCTTGGTAAAGGTCTATTTTATTAACATTGTCAAGACTGCAGGTCTATGAGGACAAGAATGGAAGTCTTCTCTCGATTCATTGACTGGAGCAAATCACTTACTAGGAAGCAATTCCAGCTTCAGGCCTTGGCTTGATTCCAAACTGTGGTGGGTCTGACTATTAGTCGCAATAAAATCAACTGGGAGTCAGTCGCTGGTGGGCTTCCTTACACTCATGCTTGGATACTGCAGGTTTGACATCAGGCCCTAGGTGACCAGAACAGGACACACCCATGGCGCATTTCTGCAGACTTGGTCAAATTAATGTGTCCTTGAAAGAGAAGGAGAAGGATTTTTTTCCTGACTGAGGCATTAGCTACATCAGCTACAAATAGCAGCAGATGTCCCTGACTGTCGTAATCAGCTTATTAAAAACAGTCTGAATTTCATACACTCATGAATGGCAAATCAAAGCCAAACTATGTAAAGGAATGTTTTACTTTTCCATGAAGATCGCTGCTGTGCCTAATTCCAAGTTTTTGACCCCCGTATATTTCAGCTGAAGGAATATCAAAAGAAAAACTTTCTGAAGATCATTTTCAAGATAGGAAAGTTTTGGTTAGAAAGTTGTTGGAAAGTTATGGGTGATACGAAAAGAACTGCAGTGTAGTGGAAATCATTATGAAATTTTATTGTAACGATCAGTGCCCAACAGTGGCCATAGTGGTGCTCTAATTCCCACAGTACTCTTTTCTTTGTATCTCACTGGATTTCACACATTAAAATGATATCCTAGTCTGGAAAAAGAATCAGGAACTGGACTTCCATTCCCTGTACAATGTTATCCTAGGCATACAATCTTGTATTTGATTCATATACTTGGCTACAAGAACATTTTATAGTTGTGCTCCTTTTTTTTTTTTTTTGCCATGCAATGGTGGCGACAGTCCATTGAAGTCAGTGCTTTCTTCTGATGAGCTAGGCGAAGTAATAAATAAGAAGTTTTTGTGTAGTAGGAGCTGCCCTGTTATTTCATAAGCATCTCGTATGCCTGAGGCTAGTGCGATTAGTGCAGGGTTAGTATGCATGTGCACATAGCTTATAAAGCTGTTTTGATTAGAAAGTCCAAAAAAGGATATTACATTTTTATTACAAAAATGTTTTTCTTCATTTCTCTTCAAACATAAGACAAAGTTCCACGCATTCTCTTGTTTTGCTGTCATACATCAGTTCCAATGAAGGAAACGGAAGTGAATTTCCGTTGCTTTTTTTCTTGATTAAGATCACAGACCAATGCTTTTTTTCTCACTGTTTCCCAGTTCCATCATTGCAAGTACTCCCCCCAGCCAAGCAGAATTTCATCCTTCTAACAAGGATCTATGTCTGGAAGGAACTGCATTGTCATTATTTATGGCCTTAGGATTCCTGTGAGCTTGATTCATTCCCTGCTTCTCTACCAAGAGCGTCAGGACAGTCTTGCAGCTCATTTGCTTCCTATGATTTAACATTTGTCTGTAAATTCTGTAAATTACTTTTTTTTTTTTTTTTTTTTTGCCTAAGGTAACGGGGTTCTCCATGTGGTCTCATAAACAGCTGTCTGAATCACGCAGGCTTCCAGCTCCAGAGCTTGGCTTGCTCTTCACCTGCGTTAGTGCCATCTTCACGTTTCTGGAGCTGGCTGCTCTTCCAGGCGGGCAAGTCAGCCAGCTCCGGCATCTCCTGGAGCTGGATGCCTTCCCCTATCTCGAATTACATCTGTGTCTGGCTCAGAGGCAGCACTAACTCCTTCAAAAGCTTGTAGCAGCCGTAAATTAGGCACTACCTTCCCAGCCCGCACCTGTTTCACACCCCTTGGCACCAACGCACGCAAGGCGATGCGGCGGGCCCGGGACAGCCAGCGCACAGGCCTGCGGGGCCTCCGCACCGCGGCTTCAGCGCCGGCACGGCTCGGCACGGCTCGGCACGGCACGGCTCGGCACGGAACGGCTCGGCATGGAACGGCTCGGCACGGAACGGCACGGCACAGCTCGGCACGGAACGGCTCGGCACGGCTCGGCACGGCACGGCTCGGCACGGAATGGCACGGCTCGGCACGGCTCGGCACGGCACGGCTCGGCACGGCTCGGCACGGCTCGGCACGGAACGGCTCGGCACGGCTAGGTACGGCTAGGTACGGCTCGGCACGGCTCGGCACGGCTCGGCACGGCTCGGCACGGCTAGGTATGGCACGGCTCGGCTCGGCTGGGCCACAGGCACCGTCGGAGCCGCCCCTCCTGGCCCCGGCGCGGGGCTCGGCTCCGCTGTCGCCATGGCAACGGACGCTTCACACGCTTCCATTGAGTTTCGTTGCAGCCCCGCCCCTTTCCTCTGATGTCCAATCGCCCCCACGTACGTGCCCGATATTGAGCTCCCATTGGGCAACACTCACGTTCATCAACGCCTCTGGAACCCTTCGGGCTCGTGGGGCCTTGCGCGCGGGAAGGAGGGGAGGTGGTCGCAGCCGGCACCGTCCCCGCCCTTGGCCTGTGTTGATTGGCTGTCCGACGTCTCGGGGCGGGGTTTCGCGTCTCCCTCCCTGGGATTGGGCAGCGCCGCCGTCAATAGGGGGCGGGCTGCGAGGCGCGCTTGGCGCGCCCGTTCGAGCGGCGGCGGCCACGGGGACGGGTCCCGGGGCTCCCTGCGCCGGGGGCTCCCCGCGGCGGGCGGAGGCAGCCGAGCGCTGTGAGGGGCTGGCGCTGTGGTCCTTGCCCGGGCCCTGTCCCCCGTCCTGCCCCGCCGCCGGGCTGTTGGCGGAGCCTGGGGTCGGTCGGCGAGGAGCCGGCTCCCCGCAACGTGCAGCGTGAGTTGGCGCACAGCTGGTGACCTCGGGAGCTGCTCGGTTGGGGCACGGAGACGTGTCTGCGTGAGCACGCGTCTGCTCCCTTAACCACAACCGTGGCAGCGCAGCGCTAAACCCCGGTGTGCGGTGGTGAGAAACGACCTGTGCTAACCATGCAGCTCGCGTGGAGCTCCAGAGAGCTTTGTGCTCCCGCTGGTTTGCTTTCCAGAAACCCCTCTGGGCTGTGTGTTACTTCTGTAAGCTGCGTTGCTGCAGACCGCCCGAGGAATCCCGAGGCAGCAGACTAGCGCGGTCACGGCACTGGAGGAGCCCCCGCGGGGCCGAGGCTTTGTGGCTGCCCTGTGGCTTTTGTGGGTTTCGCTGCCCCGCTCCCACCCGTGTCCTGGTCCCGTGGCACCCGCTGTCTTCGGGTTTTGCTGGAGATTTTGCAGCTTGGCTCGTAAAATGGCATTCACCAGAGTGTGATGAGCCTGTTGTTTGAACCCAGCGTGGATAGGTTCCCGGTAGGCACGTGCAGGTCGCGTGTCTCGATCTGACGAGGTTTTTGTCTGAATCATCGGCAAAGTCGTGCTCTTTGTGGGTGACCTGGTAATCCTCTGGGGAGACCTCATTGTGTTTGACTGTTTAATAATGAATGCAGGGCAGATATAAACACAGTTGGCTTTGTGGTATTGTCTGAGGTAATGGCATCTTATGTAGCATAAATTGTTCTGAGTTTGTTTAAAGATTGTGTGAAATTTTAGCTTTGATTTTGAGTTGTACACGTGACTGCTGTGACAGTGAACGCTTCAGCAGCTGTCTCGTAACTGGAAGTCACAGGCACAGCAGCTGCTTTTCAGTTTCTGAACTGAATAGGTTAGAGAGGGACAAGTTGCCCCTTAAATTTTTCTTAATTGTAATTAAATTTACTCTAGCTTTTGCTCTATATAGCCTTACATTTCTTGTTTTCTATTTCTCATCAGTTTTCCTAGTTTAAATTTGAAATTGCTTTTCATTTGCTTATACCAGCCCCTCAGGTATGCTTTCAAAAGTAACTTTCAAAAGTCTTGATGTTATCCACTTGTATTTCAGAGAGTGAAATGAAGTGCTAGCACTGCTCAATTAACATTACCAATTAAATCGTGTAAATATTCTTCTACTCTTAATGTAAAAAATACTGCAGGTGGGTTGACAGAAATCATTCCCTTTTCTGTTGATACTTGTAACTAAAATAAGTCCATAAATTGCTGCTGAATGTATCTAGAGAGTCCGTGCTTGCCTTCCATTCAAGCAGAGCAAATGCAATCACCCGTGCTCTTCCCTTTCTGAAGCGTTGATGCACTTCCAAAGAATTGGATGATCTGTCGACAGAGTCTGTCCCAAGTCTCTGAGTGTAAGGAAAGGGCGTGTGGTTTCTTTTTTCCTCTTTCTGAAAATCAAAACTATTATGTGGAAATCAACCTTTGATTCCTCAGTCAGTGCTGATGTGGGGATAAGTAGGATCACTGGTGAGGAAAAGAAAGAAGTGGATATGACCTTGTTGATAGAATCCAATTCTAAAAAGCCAGAATATTCCCTGTGTCTTTAACAGGTATTTCTTAGGGGAAAATATGTGGGTTACAGCAGAAATAACTGTTTAGTGGAAGTGATAAGAAATTTGGCTTAATTTTTGGATCATTTTACTTGTGGGTAATAGGGTGAAATAGAGCTGGGGTAAATGAAAGAAACTACCTTATTAGAAACATAAAGACTAGTGACTGTATCTTGGCCAGTGTTCCCATTTTTCCAGTAAGCTGTCTGCTGTACGGAGGTGTATAACCCTAATGGCTTGTTGTATGCCATTAAAAGGTATTGTACACTCATAAAAGAATGACATTTTGATCAATGCTGTTAAAAGAATTACTGTCTTGACACAGAAAAGCTTTCCTGCTGCAAGTTTAAAAATATGCCTTTAAAAGCTTTTTATTGAATACCTTTGCATCCCTCAGAAATGTGCCATTTTGGCACAGGGCTGCTCTGAAGTATTCCATGTTGCAACTTAAATGCAAGACCTTCTGTTTACCATCAGAAGGGAGCAAGGCGAGGCAGGTGTATTCACTTAACTACTGTCATGGGGACGAAAGAAAAAGCACCTTGAGCTACTTGTATGCAGTCTAAAAATAAGAACTCTCCACTTTTAAAGAGTCAAAAATCATTTGAAAGCTATTTGGTTTTGTTTTGCCATTGATTCCTGTCTGTCCCTCCAGCTTCGTTTGAGTGTCCCTTTGGACTTTGAAGCTGTATATTGATGTCAGAGGGAGGCAGGTGGTAGATAGGAAAACCACAAATGTCTTCATTGGAGCTGGATCCCAGCTTACAGGCAGACTGGCTGTATTCAGAGGAACTTGGTTTGGTGATGGCTAGATGGTTCTGTTGTCGTAATACAAGAGGTTCTGTTGTGGTAATAACAAGATCTCCTTAATAGCACTAAAGGGAGACTTCTGCTACAAAAAGTATCAGAGCTGTTGTTTAATCACAACTACTGAAGTAATGCTGTATCTGTTTTGAAGATGTCTAAAACTACAGCTGGTCATTTAGTGTGGTTCAGCTGTATCTGCTACTGACAACCACTGCTGGGTGGGAACCTGAGGAATCCCCTCCATGGGTCTCACCTCTGTTCTGGGAATTTGTGATGGATCTGGTTTCAGTAGAGTGTTAAAGTCATAGCTTGGGAATCTGGAGCCATGGATGCAATTCCTCAGCTTTATCATAGTCCTTATGTGTTCTTGTGAATTTCATATGCTCCTTCTGTCATTGTTTCATGTCTTAGCTGTTTAGCTGGTGTGTGACGTATTAAATATGTTATATATAAGGATGGATAGGTCAGCTGAAAGAGCATGGTGGAACTGATATGGAGAGATATTAGGCAAGTCTTCTGCGGCTTTTTTTCTCTCTCTATATATATGTTTATGATCAAACCAAAGAAATGTATGTTCTGGATGCAATTGGTATGTTTCATTCTTGACATGGGATTGTCAGCAGCAAGGTGGGATGTGGGAGTGTTATTTAGGCTTTGTAGCAGGTGAAGAACAGCATAGCATTAAATGGTATTTCTGTACATTGGATTAAAAAAGTGGTACAACTTTGCGGTGGAATTTTCTTCCTTTGAAGAAAGCAAAATGCTTAGTTGTACCATATGTAAGTAGCTCTGCTTAAAGTACACCTTTTTAATATTTCTTTCAGGAAAAGGCAGCGTTAATACTGTGCATTATATGTGAAGGCAATGTACAAAGGAAAGAAGCAGAAGAGATTGAATATGTGTGTGACAAGAGTAAAGATGCATACCATCATAATTGCTTCCCAGTTGTCCTCCAGGTGCTTGAATTTTGTCCAAGGTAACAGTCTGGTTGGGCGGAAGAAGCCCAAACCCTTACTTCTGAATCAATGAAACATTTGGTAGCTTTTAGGATGGAGGTGGAGGGGGCTGTTTGCTTTTTAAATGTGCAAGCTCATGCTGAGGTTCAGCTGTGACTTGCTAAAGCTGATGTTAAGTAATGGCAAAGTAGTATTCCCCTCATTGAGTCTTGTTTTAATGGAGAGGGAACAAGTGCAACACCAGCAAGAGTGAAGGCTGACGTGAGGCAGCAAACTGCACGTGGCAGCTGCTCGCTAACTCCGTGAGCTTACTCTGAGGTGCAAAAAGGAACTTGAAATATATGGAAGTATACAAAGCCTTGTCTTTGCTGGGTATTGTATTCCTGCAGCATACAGTTTCCCAATAACAGTTCCAGCTTATTTTCTGTCTTTGGGTTTAAAAAGGGAAAGGTGTTGCATATGCTTTTGCCAGTAGCCAGTTAGATGATTCCTTGCTTATTTCTAAGGATGCTCAGGACTGCCTTTGTTAGGAGAAGCTATGCATTCATAACTTTAGCTCAGTCATTCTCTATTCTTTTCCTTTGATTTTCAGGTCTCTCTCACCAGCCTGTACAAAACAGGATATTCTTCAATGATGTGGTGTGGTGTGGTTTTTGTTGTTGTTTTTAACCTCCCCAGGTTTTCATTTGCATCATTGTACTATGGAGAAATATGTGAGAAATTGGAACCTCCCATCTTTTTATTAAGATGAAGAGGGAGTGAGGGCACAGAGCCTGCTGGACTCACGTTCTTGATTATTCCCTATGCCAGCCTCCCAGGTCCTTTCTTGTCTTCTGTGCAGCAAGAGGCCCTACCTGCTGCCTGCTGTTGTGTGCTGTTTTCTGACTAAGCCTCACTTGTGTAATTTTAGCTTTGGGGAGGATATTTGAAAGTAAAATTATCACCGTAGTCCTATTTACCCACAGTATCTCACTGAAGCTCCCTTTGAATGTTTTTCTACAATGACCTTTTAGAATATGTGCTTTCAGGATAGGCTGCCAGCCGGTAAGTTTAGCTTAGACATGTTTTCTTACATTTAGCTATATTAAAAACTATGATCTTTGCTTGACTCTTCTTTACCAGGCAAACTAAATGGCTTTCAATTGCTGATCCTTGTTTTTATTACTCCATAATCTGTAAATTTGTTCGGCAATCGTCTTATACTTTTCCCTCGTGCATTGACAAAATTGCTGAATAATGTAGGGTCAAGCTCTTGAAGGTGGGATAAAAGAACCCATTCTCTTTGTGTTTTCATATTTAGTTGATACAAGCTGGAAACACTTATTTAGTGTTTAGCCTCATCTGCAATTACATTTTGAGGGCTATCAGTCTTTAACTTGCTTGATGTGTCATGTTGATTTTGAGTTTCTTAATCAAATGTCATTTTTCATCAAGTCAACCGCCTTACAAAAATATTATATCTGTGCTATTAATTAGCAATAAACTTATAATTAAAAAATAAAGCTAGTCCAAGAATGTTTCTTCTGAAAATTCGTGTCATTACTATTATGACATGAATTACTCTCTCCACTTCTTTCTTATCCAAAGTCCTGCCTTGGTCATTCTGTTACCCTGAAACAGGGTCAGACAGACCAGACTATAGTTACTCAAATCACCAGATCTCCTTTAAAAAAAAGTAATTGTTTCTCCCTGACCTCTCAAATTTATTGTGCTTTCCAAGGCATGTGAAAAATGAGTATTAATGATCCAAACAGCTCTTCAGACAAGTTCTTTTTGTCTAATCATGGAAATTGAAACCTAGATCTTAACTCTTTCCCATTTGACCTAGTTCAAGCTACTCAATTTGTAAATGACCTAGCAGAGTCATGTAACTTCCTGTGGGACTTAAGTTTGCATTAATCCTTATCAGTATGAAGCTTCCTAAATTTCCCCAGTTTAACAGGACAAATAGATAGCATTAAGTTTTCCGTTTTGACCTTGAAGTCCTTGTCACTGTTTTAGGCATCTGTGACTAGTCAAAGGTAGGATAGAATCTGAGGGCTTAAATTTCAATGAGTTACTTCAGATGGACTACATTGCTTTGGTTTATGTTAGATTAATATTTTGATGTTAATCTTTATGGCTAAAACTAAATCTATAGAAATTGATCATGCAAATAAAGTGTAATCAATCCTTCTAGCATAGAGGCTAATTGTTTGATAGCAATATCTAGATCATATACTTCTTAGATGTCAGATGATTGAATTGCTTTGAGAACTCATGGGAGTAGATCTCTGGGCAATGCAGGAAGGTAGTCTACTTTTTAGTATGACTTATCAGTGTCAAACACCAATGTTTTCTTATGTTTATAGTTGAATTCCTTTGGAGATGCATATAAAACACAAGTAATTTTGCTCATGGATCAAAATGTTATTTTCTTATTTTTTTAAGACAAGCCTGAGGAGGACAATAACTGAAGGTTGAGTGATACAGTAAGAGGAATAAAGGGTGTCACAGTGTAATATGGTGTCCCTTTGTGGAAAGAGTTATGAAAAATAAATGTGGTAACTGAAATGGAAAATAAGATGGGTGATGGATACCTGTTGAATGTCTCTTGGGAATAAGCAGCTCAATAAAACCAGTAAGATGAGACTAGAATGGTGTGTGTTTTATTTGCTATAGTCTTGAGAAACACCTTTATGCTGCATTGTGATAAAGGCATATGCTAAAATCTGGAAAGTTCTTCGTGTAGAGCTTTCCTTATGTTGTTCTAAACTTACTGAGGAGGAGTGGCAGTAGCTCTAAGCGAGGCTTGCTTTTAAGTCTAGAGCTTTGATTGCAGTATAGGTATATTTTCTTGTTACGGGCCTTGCCTGAGGAATAGTATGCAGGGGATGCCTTAGTGAATCACATAGTGAAAAAAGAGCTAGTTCGTTATGCTTTCCTTGTATTTTTAGAACTGCAGTTTGTGGGATGTTTTCTTTGTAGCTCTAGTGTTTGGGCTGTAGGGATTTCAAATCTTTCAGTGAAAAAAAAAAAAAAAACACTTCGAATTCAGTTCAGAGTCTGATATTTGTTTTATTAGTGGAAATTTTTGTCTCCTGTGTCTTCTCCATTCTAGATAACCTTTTCTTGTCATCTAAGAAATTAATTTCTTTGTTGGAATCATTGCAAGTAAACTTGATAGCAGGAGTGCTGTTATTGAGGCAGCTTACAGAGTGATTTGCTAAGTACAGCCTCTTCATATAATGTGAAGCAGAAGTCGATTTATTGACCACTACTGGGATTTCAGGAATCTGTTGAACTACCTGTTTTTTTATCCTTCTCATAAAATTCACTATTGAATGCCTTTTTTTCTGGCATCCTCTTGGAAAGGTTTCTCTTTGATATGCAGTCATACAATAACAGCAATCATTGTTTGCTACTCATTTCTGTAGTACAGAGTTTGGCTTTTTAATTAAGTGTATACAAGGTCATTTAAGGTAGCTTTTGTGACATCAGACTCTTCAAAGGTTTTTCCTAAAATACTTTCCCACGCAGAGAGGAAACTGATGCTTATCTAAGCTGCAGAAATACTGGCTCTTTGGCCATGCTGTCAGTCCTTTTCAGAGAACATATTTAAATGAGAGAAAAACACTGTGGAAAAGTCAACTTTATTATGAGCACTATTGCTTATGTTGCAATACATGTCCCCTGTAAAATATAATCTGCCACTTTTCTGGAATCCTATGAAAATACTGTCTTATGTAATTTGATTAGATTTTGCTGTTTGCTGTTATGCATCGTGATTTATTACAACTTTCTGTAAACTTTCTTCTCTAAAGTAAGGTGTATGTTAGGAATGAAAATTATTTGAGTTCTCTCTGGTAATCTGTAAAAACATTGTTTTCAAAATTGAATACAAGTGAACTGCATGAAGTGGATTATTGATTCACAGGGATGAGTAGAGGATGCTTTCTGTTAAGCCCTTCTTGTTGCTTTAGATTTTATACTAATATCTAGAGACTTTGAGTGGGGTATTTGTTTAATTAACAGACACTAATAGAGAGATTGTCATCTTATCTCTAGATCGAATGCTGGATTTCTGACAATTCTTCCTAGCCACTATTGCACACAGGATACTAGAGTTTATGTACTCAGGGATGGCAGCTGGAATATTTATAGGTATGGTCTATGGTAGTAATGACCTGGACATCAGGCATACTTATCTTCTGAGCGAGATGTACAACTTGCTGTGTGATGTCTGACCACAGCATAATACTGCCTGGAACTGAGGAGTCTATTAGGAAAATATCTGGAGTGCTACTGTAAGCATTAAAAGAGAAATTGAAAGCTCACTCAGAAGAGGAAAAAGTATTAGAAAGGGCTACATTATTGTAACCAACTAAAGGGGAAGATGTGCTTTCATTTTGATACCGCACCCACAACTGTAGTATCTGCTAGCCAAATGCTTAAGTGGGCCAAGCCGATCCAGGTATGTATTATGTTTAAGAGATCTTGCTCTTCTGATTATTTATGCAGCAATTTAATTCATGAAAGTGACAAAACTAGTGTTTTCTAGGCTCCCTTGTCATTTTTGCCTTAATTTTGTGTATATTTCAGAGAAATTTCTTAATAGTTCTGATTAATTTCACTACTGGATTGTGAGAAATTCTTAGATGATTTGACCTTTCTTTTTATCTTTTACGTCCTTCTGTCAGTTGCAGATATTAGCAAGACCCAAAGGGGTGCAGAAAACTTGCTATTCAGGAATATGTTTGTGCCAGGTTGTATGGTATGATTATCATCCCCAAGGCAACCTTATTTTTATTTCCAAAACATTTTCCCCTCTATTTTTTCCTCTTTAATCTAGATGGAAGCTCCAATCTCTAAAAGTGAAAAGCTGCGACATCAATCTGCTTTTGAAATTCAGCTTCGTGTTCAGTATTGAACTTCCGTCTGTGTGCTTAGCTGTTCCAGTCAGAGCCCCAAACTCTGTGTTTTTCACTAATGCTTTGTCAGAGAGCTGTCCTCTTCACAGAGATTGAAATGAGTAATAGTCTTTCGACACTATTGGCAAGTGGCTTTCACGGTCCATGGCGGATCTAATGAACTACAGCTGCAGGGCTGGAAAATCCTGCTTTTGATTGTCTGAAAGGAGACTTCTGAAGTCTCTGCTTGGAATCACTGACTTTCTCAGGATTTTTTTTCTCTTGAGAAGATGGGGAAAGCATTTTTGGAGATTTCTTCACAAACTAACATTCAAAAATCTCAATTTTAGATCAGGGTGCTTTTCCACAGTAAAAATTGTGAAGTTGACACAAATTATAGACATACTTGAAAATGGAAACACAGTGAAACAAGCCCCTTTAGGGAAAGCATGTGTATAAGCAAACTTCCATGCTCTCAACATAGATTCCCTGCCAGATGAGATTTATGTTTCTTTTTGCATCACATAGGATTGCCTACAGGTGCATTTTTGGTAGTTGGAATGTGCACAAACAGAAAAGGCTTTACTGTCAGACAGGACTGCAGTCCATGTGGCTGAATCTTCAAAGGCCTGGGAACAAAACATGGCCAGACTTTCAAAGAAGCTTGGCAATCAAGTTGCTTCCAACATGCCAGGTTTGAAAATTGGGCTATTCTCTAGGTGTCTTAATGAGAGCTGGGTTGTAGTGTCTTTTTGTTCTGGGGTTGGGTGGCTGTTGTTTTGTGGTGGTGGTGGTTTTGTTGTTGAGAAACTGGCCATATTTTCATTGATATACATATATTTCCTATTTTGTGTGAAAGATAGTGCTGGAAACAATTTTGCTTACCAACCCATAAAATTTTGAGGTAAATTGATAATTGTTTCTTCCCCCTTGTACATCTTTATATTTTTATTTATTCAGCCTGCCCACTGAAAAAATTCTCTTCTGAAGTTGGGAAGACAAATAGTAACTTGCCTGTGGCTTGTAGTACAGTTTTAGTTGTATGTGTTACACTCCAGGTTTATTTTCAGAATATAGCTGCATTTAATTGAAAATAGACTGTCATGGAGTTTTGCAAACACTATTAAATACTGACCCTTGTAGTAAAGAACAGTGTTCCTATGCTTTTTCTCCTGGTTTTGCTTGTTTTTCAGTTTCATGTCCACTTCCCATTTTGTTGCTATTCACACCACTATTGTTCACTTTGTCTTCTACTTTGGGGACACCAACCAGCCTAAACTGTTGTCCTGCTTTGGAACTGAAGTTTTAACAGCACATGTTCAAACACTTGAGAATATTCCTAGAGACTGAATCTTCTCCAGTGAGTGGAATTTTGCAAATTGATGTGGTAAAAAGTAAATGGGCATGTTACTAAGAGAAGTCTAGGTACTTGGAAAGGGAATTTGGATGTGAAATGCTAACACAATTAAGTCACTAGAAAGGATGAGTCCCACTTCTAGAGTGGTGCAGAAAATGGTCCATCTTGCTCTTGATATTACTGTTTGTAGTGGTTTTTAACATATGCATTTATTAAATATGAAATAATACCTCTTTTTAGGTAAATTAATGAAACAATATTAAATGGTTCAATGTTTGCCTTCCCTATTGAGCAAGGAAATACTGTAGTCTGAATGCATTTGCAGTTTGGAAGGAGAAATTCTCATCCAACTGATGGCTATTGAAAGATGCCAAGGGTAGGTCAGAAAAAAGTATCAGATGCAGCTCTCAGATACTGTTTTGTTTTTAATTCCCAAAGATTTTAAGCATTGTGTAGCTAACAGAATTTAAGTAGTCTGAATTATTTTTTATACTTGTGTTAAAACTTTTAATACTGAAGTTAGATTCTTGACTTGGAAATATAAGAGCCCTAGGGCTGCTTAAGGCCATGGTCTATGATAAAAGTCATTCTAAGTGCTCATGAAGAATTCTGATACTGCAATAACTGGGGAATACTAGCATGTGCAGTCTAAATGCAGATGGTATGTGAGTCTTAAAGGCGCATTTTCTCAGTCCTTAGTGTCATGCATCATTTGTTATTGGAGATTATTTGCTCATTGACTACCTGCTTCCATTTTCCTCGTAGTGGCAGGTGCATGAGAGGCAGACTTGTTACATGATCGTAAAATCTTCTTGGTGGACAGGTCCTTCAGAGGACGCCTGGTGCAGCATCCTGCTCAGAGCAGGGCTGCTGAGGTTGTCAGGCATCTTGCAGCGTCCTTGTGGCTCTTCAGTACTTCCACAGCTGAAGGCTGCACAGCCTACCTCTGCGACTTGCTCCACTCTGACCACACTTAGTATGGTAAAACTTTTCTTTATATATACCTCATATTTCCTGGACAATAGTGTTTTGTTTCTTCTCATCTGTTCTCTGAGCAGCTTGAAGGAAGAGTCTGGCTCATTGTTCTCTGTAACTGCCCTCTAGGTAGTAAAAGACAGAAATAGCTTGACACCTATCCTTTTCTTCATGCTGGATAGCCCCTCTTGCCTCAGCCTTCCTTTACACATTGCCTTCACAGCAATGAGGATGGGCAGTGGCACCCTGAGGCAGGAGGGCGTCAGATGTTGCAGGCTGTGTAGCAGCTGGTAAGAGGAGTGAGGAAGTGCAGGTGGACATAACCTGACATCTGCAAGCCTCAGTCTTTTAGCCTGTGGGCAGGAGATGGGAAGGGAACTGCTTTGTTCTCCTTGGGATTCCTCTTCCATTACAGGACAGGGTACCCATACCCAAGGCAGATGGGCTGGTAAATTGTTGGAGGATGCCCACTGGAAGTGTTGGGTGCTGCCATGCAGGCAGGGTCTCTTGTGTGTTCTGCTGCTTATCTGGGAGTAGGAACCCAGAATTTTGTAGTTCCATTCTTAAAAAGAGAACCTCAGTGGAACTTCTCAGCAGAGATGTGTATCAGTTCAGCATTAAAGCACAGATCAGCAGGAGTCCTAGCATTGAAATGGCAAGGCTGATGTGAATGTGATTGACTCTTGGGATGTTTTTGTGATAAGGGTGTCTGTGCCATGCTTTCATTATTTTCTGGATAAAATTTGTAATGCTTTTGAATCTCAGGATATCGTCTCACCTTTCCGATTCCCTCTCTGCAGAAAGATGTTTGTTTCTTGTCTTCCTTTCCCTTTCTTTTCAATCATCTCGTCTGCCAAGCAGTTATCCAAGAGGAAACTGATCCCAAAGATCATGAGCGCGCAAGAGACTGTGCAATGCAGCTTTGTGGTTCAGACACCACAATGCAGCTTCTCTACTCTGTCTTTAATTAAACTTGGGTTTTTCTGTTGTTGTAGCTGGAAGCAGTGTGCTGACACAACTCACTCTTGTATAGAACAGATTAAAATGTCAATGTTTTAATGTTCTCGTCTGTGGGAAAAAGAAAATAGTTGGGTGTTTTATTTATAACTTAAAAAGAGACTGCACTATGGAAAAGGTTTACTTGTGCGAGATGGAAAATCACTTCAACAATTAAAGATACAGAGTCCCATTTAATATTAAGAGTATGTAAAGGACTGAAAAGGTTGAAAGGGTGAAATCTCTTCAGGGAATAGGCTATACCAGGGCATACCAGTTTAAAACAAAATTATAAACTTAGTGTATTTTTAATCATTCACTTTGTTCTGTTTTCTTTACATTTGTGGCATGGGGTATATGCATGGGCCATATGAGCTAATGTACCAAACAGGTGAATGTGCTTGAGGGGTAGAAAAGAATGAAAATACCCAAAAAGAATGACCAAAAGTCAGTACTGTCTTTGATGCTATGATCAGTTTATGGAAAGGAAGCCATATCTATTTCCTAGAGAAGAAATGTTCATGTAAGAATGAAATTACAATTCCATTTATATTTTCTGTAGATTTGCTTCCTTGGCAGTTTGAAAAGTGACAATGAAACTGATTCAGAGGTGTAGGTTATAACCCCATTGTGCAGGACATGCTGAAGCCGGTTCGGAGATAGCGGTGACACAGTATGATGCTGTGCAGAACTACAGGTGCGGGCCCCTGGAGCAGTGCAGCTCTGTCAGCTCGGCTGCAGCCCTGGCCGTCAGCCGATGCATCCATCAGGAGCCTTGTATGCTCGACTGCTGCAAGGAATTAGTTTTGTGGGCTGGTGAGGAGGTTGGTTTTCTGGTTTTAGTGGAGCACGTTTTGGTGTTTTAAAACAGTTCTCTTCTCTGTCAGAGGTAATGAAGTTAAACGCAGAAGGCACCAGAGATTTTTCCCTGTCTCAATTATCTGTGTATCCTTTTTACCTATGGAAGGGATGGATTTATTGTAGGGTAACCAGGTAAATATAGAAGGTTGTCCGCTGGACTGGGGTTAAGCTGACAGCTGTAATTGCCTACTCTGGAAGAATGCTGCTTTTCTTCAGAAAGTGCCTCCCAGACCTTATTTAGAGATTTGCTTAATTTGGGCCGTCCTACGGGTTAACATCTGTGGAATCTGTATTTCTCTGGCAGTTGTGTCTCCCTTGGATGTAAATTACAGATGCTCACCAATGCCCTTTCCTTTTTTTTCTTTGAGAGAGAGAAAGAAACAACCATTTAAAATAAGCAAATAGAAAGAGCTCCCACTGAAGAGTTATGCTAAAAGAGGAGTGCTGCGTGTGCCTCCCCCCTGCCCCACCTCTCACTTAATTTTTTGCAACCATCTCCTACAGCCTTACTGCTGTGGGATCAATTTGTTGGCAAGGGTTATTCAAACACTAGCAGAATGCATGTTCTTACTGTTCTTGTTGGACTTGGGTGTTGAAGCCAACAATAACAGCTCTCGTGTGGGAACTGATGCTGGGTATTTGAGTCAAACTGTTCTTGGTGGTCTGTACTTTACTACAGTGAAAAAATGTGAGGGGTTTCTTTTCCCATAGTGTTCATTTGTGTTCCTGTTGTTCATTGTTTATAGAATCACAGTGCCAGTGGACAGTCAAAACAAACACTTGGTTTTCCTGCTTTCAGCCATTGCTTTGTGTGCTCTTTTTGTAGGTTTGGGGGGTTTGGTGGGATTTCTCCTTCCTCCATTTGTCATAGGTACTTTTTTCTTTTTTGAGGCAAAACCTGGCTGGGGACACGTGCTAGGACAAGGAGAGCCTTGTCCTAGGGATGAGGGGGAGCTGTGGATGTGTGGCATTTTGGGCTAAGGTGTGCTGAGGCTGGTAGCATCAAGAAGACGCTGCAATCTGAGCGTGGTCCTTACCTCACTAAAATCAGACTGCTTTTCCAGGAAAACGTTGGGCTATTGAAGCATTGAGTGCTGTGCTTTGTAATACCAGTCCAAATATTCAGCAACCACCACAAATTCCTTGCTGGTTGTGCTTTGTTGCTTAAGTGAAAGTCCAGAACACAGGGATACTCATAGGAGCTGAATGGCTTGAAGCGTTCAGTAATCCTTCCTGTTACCCTCAGGGTACTCTGAAAAAAATCACATCTTTGTACTGTCTTTGGGATGTGATGCAGCCCCAGATCAGATATGTTGCTATTAAATAAAAAGTATGATAAGCCTAAAAGCATTGAGTTTGGTATTTGGAAACACTAGGGACCAATCCCACTGTGTATCTTGTTTGGGCTAATTTACTGAACTATTTAGTTTCTTCTCCTGCATAACAACTGTTCTACCCCCCAGCATTATTGAAGTTAGTTTTGTCTCTGTAGCTGCCAGGAATAACTTTACTTTGCATGGATAATTAACTGGATTGAGTAACAGAAAAAAATTATTTCCACACTGTGGTAATAATAAATCTGTTACTACTTTTGGCTCTCCATATTATTACCATAGTTGGGTATGTCTTAATGAGGAAGTGGCTTCCTTTTACTAAGTTCAAATACCAGCAAGGAGCCTGCCTCTTGAGCATGGGCGTGGGTTTGTGAGAGGAGACAGGCAGACAGGGTTGTTGTGCTTTGGTTTTTTTGGGGGGGAGAGAGGGAGGCTTTGGTTTGTTTTTGTTTTTTTAAACTAAGCAGTAATTCATGCACATAAATAGTTCTTATTATTTTTTTTACTGCAAGCTGCAAATTTCCAGCCTTTGAGACAAGGTAAAAATTGGATTTCTGATCATGTCAGAATCAATGATTTTCTGAGATGGGAATCTATCAAGTGAAATTTTTCCTTAATTTAGAATAAATTCTAAATGAATTCTAAATTCTAAATTAATTCTAAATTAAGCTGTCCCTTGAGGGAAGGAAAAACAAGAGGACCAGACATGAAGTTACAGTGCTCATGAGATACTCACAACTTTTCCTTCTCATGACAGTTTCTGATTCTCTTGACCTTCAGAATCTTCCTCCTTTTCCCATTTATTTTCAATACTTATGCTTTGTCTCTTGATCTGGAATCCCAAGGAGATATGACGTTGCTTCCTTTTCAGACATCTCATGCTGTTAACAACTATTGAGATTACTTTTTTTATTTTTGTCTGTGGGGTGGGAGAGTGGCAGTTGAGCCTTTCTAAATAACCAGAGGAAGGCAATTTGTTGCCTTCTGGTGGTGTGAGGAGAGAAATAGTTGGACCACGTGTGGCTCATCTTTATGGTGAAGCTGATGCAGCTTGTCATATTAGAATCAGAATAATTAGGGTTGGAAAAGACCTCCAAGATCATCTGGTCCAACCACCCCGCTATCACCAATGCCACCCCCTAAACCATGTCCCTAAGCACCAGGTCCAACCTTGCCTTGAACACCCCCAGGGACGGTGACACCACCATCTCCCTCGGCAACCCGTTCCAATGCCTGACTGCTCTTTCTGAGAAGCAATTTCTCCTAATTTCCAACTTAAACCTTCCCTGGCACAACTTGAGGTCATTCCCTCTTGTCCCATTTCTAGTTATCTGTGTGGAGAGGCCAACCCACAGCTCCCTGCAACTTCCCCTCAGGCAGTTGCAGACAGCAATGAGGTCTCCCCTGAGCCTCCTCTTCCCCAGACTCAACAACCCCAGTGCCCTCAGCTGCTCCTCACAGTACTTGTGTTCCAGGCCCTTCACCAGCTTTGTAGCCCTTCTTTGGACACGTTCCAGGGATTTGATGTCCTTCTTGTACTGAGGGGCCCAAAGCTGAACACAGCACTCTAGGTGCAGCCTCACCAGAGCAGTGTACAGGGGGACAATCACCTCCCTGCTCCTGCAGGCTGCACTATTTCTGATACAACCAGGATGCTGTTGGCCTTCTTGGCCACCTGGGCACACTTCTGGCTCATGTTCAGGCGAGTATTGACCAACACCCGCAGACCCCTTTTTTTCTGTGTAGCAGCTTTTGAGCCACTCTGCCCCAGGCATGTAGTGTTGCATGGGCTTGTACCTGATTTTCTGTACCAAAAGGTGATCTCTTGGGTGGAGCACAGTAATTTGGTTTAGGAGCCTAAGTCTTAGCACTGAGACTCTGGTGTGACGTGGGGCACTTGTAGTCCCATTGCCTTTTCCATAAACTGAGCCTGATTGTTTTGCCAGATATCTGATGTCTTGAATTAATGTATTTGCTAATTTTTGTGTGCATTTGCTGTTATTCTTTTGTGAAAGTGTCAAATAACTTCTGCTAGTTGCCCTTCAGCTGATTCCTGTCATCATCATTGTAGCAGTAAGCCTTGAAGATACTTGAAAAAGAAAAGTGACATAGTCTAAAGATCAGTCTGAGGAAGTGTTTGCATAAAGGGCAATGCAATGGAAAAGCACAAAGCATTTGGGGAAGAAATGGGTAAAGTACTAAAGTACTTTGCTGATAGTGAAAATGAGGGGTGTTCGTTACCTTTGTGCTGACTTAACATTTCCTTCTACCAGTCCAGCTTATGTCCTTCTATGTAATGACCTCTGTGCTTAATCCATTTGTTTTTTTTCCAACATCCTCTCACCATGTCAGCTTTCTTACTGTAACCACTGTCCTCCTGTGTGCTCCTGCAAAAAAAAAAAAAAAAAAAATGCAAAAGTGAAGTCAGCTGCACTTAGTGTTAAATAGGTGGTAGGGTTTTAAAAGGGTGGAGGGAAATGTGTAGCCATAGAATCAGATGCAAAAGTTTGAAGGCTTTAAAACCAATCACTGAGTTTAGAAAGGACAAAAGATGTTCAAGAAAAGGAAACAGTGTTTGGTGGAAAATGCTCTTTACCAAAAATAACTTCATTTTATTGAATCACACAAGTGTTTGGTGTGATGGAGCACTGCCTGTGCTCTATTTCTGAAAGAAAAATCAACTTTGTTATGAATCATTTCTGTTTAAACAATTTAATGATCAAAATTTACTTTGATTATCAAAAAGTAGGGTTTTCTTTGGTTTTTTTAAGCGTTCTTTTTTTTGTATCCTGAATAGAAATGTAGAACTATTTTTGTATTTCCTTGAACAATGGATAACTTATTAGCACAATGTTGAGGTTCTGGTACAGTTTTTATTTAATTCCTTTATATATGTTACAGTTTCAACTAATTTTTTTAGAAGCGATTGTGACTGAGCAGTGAAAAAGCATGTTTTACCGAGGTATCTAGCCCAATGCTTCATGCATTAGAAAACCTTTTCTTAGCACTGTAAGCTGAATGAGACAGAAGTCTTGCACAGCAGTGTGGTGTAAATGACCAAAAAAAAATTAATTGGTGTAGTGCAGGGAACCCTGGAATGTTTCTCAACTTCTAATGTTTGATTTTGTAAACTTACTGACATGTTGAAGTGTGTTGCTGTGCATTGTTCAGGTGAGACATACAGGTGATATTTGAGGTTTTGCCCCAACCCTCCTCCCCCACCTCGTGTTCAGACAGTTCAGGGTCATAAACATAATTTTAATACAGGCCTTTTCTGACTGAGCTTGTATGTGTGACTAAATGTAAAAATGCAGTTTATCTTCTCTGCAGAACAACCACAATGAGATAAAGATGAGGAAGGGAATGTAGGACTTTACTATTATTTTAAATAGCTATCGTTACAGAACTGGAGAATGTTTGGAATTGAGCCGTTTTCTCTGCAGTGAACAAAGGTAGTGTGATCTCGCAACTGCAAGATAGGATCATGAACATGATGAAACATGATGTTCTGATGCCAGGAGCACCTAAAATTGACAAAGGTGGTGTTGGTAATTGAAAAGTTACATGCATAAGTTTCTCATTACCGATGTTTTCTGTGTTATTGGTATGTCTAAAATTTACACCTGCTTTTCATAAGAAAACAAAATAGGAAAAATATTAAATTGATGTGTAATATTTCAAGTCTAACAAGTATTTTTAAACTGTCCTAGGTGTCTGTGGAAGGAAGAGATTATTAAAGCTGCAATACAGGAGACTGTCTTCCCTTAGAAATTGAGCTGGGAGGAGGAAGTCAATACTAAGGAATCTTCTGAGTACTAAAGGTAAGTACTTGCATCTGTGTCTTGAACATCACAGTTGTTTTTCTGATTTTTTTAGCTAATATGAATACTAAGCGTGATACCAGAAGAGGTAAATCATAAAAGCTCCATTCTTAGTGGATTAAGAAAACAAACAGGAAAACTAAATTTAAAATGTGGTGGATGAGAAAATTTGCTGAAAGATAAATGTCTGGATTGGAGAGGGCAAGGTTTGTCACTGTCCCAGTGAGCTTTAAACACTTGTGGTCTGAAATGGTCGTGTGGAAGATGGGGTGAATCTCTGGACTCAGTTTACAGCTTGTAGTTAGCAAAGCACAATAGGAATTCTTGAGGAGGTAAACTGAAGGTAATCTTTTTGGTTTAAGCATATTATATGCAATTCTTAATTACTTTTAATCTTGTTTCTAGCTCCGTAACTGGAAATATGACCCTTCTGGCTTTCTATAAATGTCTATTTCATTCTTAGCCATTAACCTATCTTGTGTTGGAGATAAATACAGATAGCAGTGACAAATTTTGGATACCTGTATTCTTTTGGAGATATTAAATCTGTGGACACCCCAAGCAGAAACTTGTGTCTTGAGATATAAAGGACTCATTGCTTGCAAAATGTCTCATGTCAAGCTGCAGAAATCAGTCTGAAGTTTGATACTACAAAGTGTGGTTTTGGAGAACACAAATTAGCACCGTTTCTGTGTGAGGTAGGCATCACAGAAACACCTTCCAGCTCTGATCACTCCTTTCGAGTGTCACAGCACTTCAGTTGGTGTTTTGCAGGTACTGGAAGATTTTCAGGCTATAACTTGCAAGCTGGTTCTGTATCCTCTATTCGGTGAGGATGACTTGTGTTTTGTGTTCTTGAGCTAGCTCTTGCTGATCACTTCCCAGTGATGGGGGAAGATAAATCAAACTGCATGCATGTGTAACTTCACAGGTCTTCTGTAGATTGATCGATAATTTTGTTGCATCTATAGTACTTGGAGTAGATGGAGCTGTCCCTCAATGACTTTACTCATTAGACAGAGTAGTTTGGGGCACTTAGTTATTTGGTTTGACTCCCCTTTCATGCAATAGTGCTCCTTTTTTATTGTTGAATACATTAGTGTGTTTTACATGCCAATAGCTTTCAGCTTTGCCTCATGTTTTTGTGAGCTGGCTTGTGAAAGGGAAGTGTTTAGTTGGTGACAGTATGAGATTTCATGAGAACTAGACAAGCCTTGGATAATGCTGATAGATTGGAACAAGCTTATGCAAGGATTTCTAAGGGAGCAGGACAAGTTGCTTGTAACATAAGTTCCTAATTTATTTTTGTTAGTTTTTATTCTGCTTCTGGGTACTTAACAGCTACGGCATGTGTGCTGGTTTCCCATCTGCTCAAAATAAGACAAATGGAATTGTATAGTTGTTTTCATATGGTAGACCCCAGTTCAGTTACGCTTCAGGGCTAGACAATTGAAAAGTGCTGTAGATTTACTAACATCTTGAGGCCATCTGAAGAACAGCTGGAAACTGAGGCAAAGTCAGAACACGATGGCCCAATTATGAGTTCAGTTTGACACACCCCCTGGTTTTCTTCACAAAGGACTTCAGGGAATCCTCCATATACTTCTTTTGCTTATTTGGGAGCATTTGTACACACCTTTGTCTTTAATGATCTTATTATCTAGGCTTGCTCAGGGAATGAGTCTGTTTTAAAACACAAAACAACACATACATGAAACTGGCTTCCTTGTCTGTGCATTTTCTTGTGTTCTCAGTGGACATGCAAAACCTAAAAACACATGCACAAGTTAAAATGCTGAATCTAAACATCATCTAACAGTACAGAGTCCTTTTCCTTTCTGAGTGTGCTTATCTACTTAGTTTCCAGGTCAGCTGCAGAGTGGTGTTATACAAAACTCTAAATATGAGACATCAATATCATAAGATGCTAGGTTTTAGACTGTCTGCTCATGCTGGTGTGCTTGCAAGTAGGGATAGGAAATATAGATAAGATTTTTTTGTAAAGGTGGAAAAATGAGATCTAGCCCTGCAGTGAAAATCTTACTATCTAGGATTATTTTAGATCTTCAGTTCCTTAATAATCTTCTATAAGGGGATATAGAAGATAACGGAAGGGTGTTGGAGAACTTGCAAGTTTGCTTCCTTTGTTAGGAAACTAACTCTCCTACTGTTTCCTTTGGTAGGAAATCTCCTATGTATCGGGGATGTAATTAAGAACAATGGCAACAACAAAAAAGCAAAATAACAAAAACATTCCTTGAGAAAATGAAAGAAATAAAAACAAATTAAAAATTAAAAACAAATATGTAAGCAGGATCTTCCAACTAACTAAACTAATAGTAAATATTTTGTGGTTTTACAACATTTAAATAAAACTGTGGTTTGGAAATGTTCTTTGAAATGACTGAAAGAAATATATTTTTATGAATGTTTTTGTGTTCCATGTTTTCTTGATCCTTGACACCTTTCCAGAGCTCTGCTCTTTTCACTTTGCTAATTCATATTTTTAATTCGTATTTTTTAGATCTTTAAGCATACAAGAAAAAAATAGTTCTTAAAGGAGCACCTGAAAATGTAGATGTCTGCTTTTAGAAAGCTATCCATCATGGATAGATTCAGTGTCTGACTCTGAAAAGCAGCTTGTTCTTCTTTATTGCTCTTTTCCTGCATAAACCTTCTCTGGAGAAAGGAGCTACATGCCATTGTGTATTTTTCCAATCTGCATGTTACAGGTGTACCATGTTCTCCCATCGAAGTAGTAATCTTTAAGAATACAATTAAAATGTTCTTATCTTAATAAAGAGTAAGAAAACATGTCTTTTGATTAAAATCAAAATTTAGAAGTGACTGTCTACTGCATTTAAGAAAACAATCTGGGGAGTACTGTTGTCCTTACAAAGTATACGGTACTAAAAGTAAAAATCTCTGTAATAATGAACAGTCCCTTTTTCTGATTGTCCATTCAATTTTTAGAATAGAACGCATTTGCAACACCATGATTATTCCAGTTAAGTCTGCTAATATTCTTGCTTTTCTTTGACTTTTCTACCTCCTTCTAGTAATCATCCAAAGATCAGAGGTTGATAATATACCAACACTGAAACACCATAATGCCTTCTGTTACTTTTATATATTTGTTTACATGTGTACATGTAACCTGAGGATTTCTGAGAACTTGATGCTGTAGCGTGATTCAAAGAGGGCAACAGTGGACAGTTACAGAGCAGTTATCAGGTTTGAATGCTACAGAAGAACAGGCGAGATACCTCAGCTGTTCTGTAGTTAGGTAACTCCTGACATTCTGTTTTGACTAGATGGTCCTACATGACACTGTCATTGGCTCATGTGATACATGCAAACAATGAAAGTCTAAAGACCAGCTATATATATGCATGTATGTTTAAAGATGCATCTGCTCCTAAAGATGCAGATGCCTTCTGAAAACTAGCTAACTGACTTCAAGTGATTTTTTTTTTCTGTACTTTGCAGTTTGATTTGTGCCAGTTCAGACCTGAGTACTTTTTCCTTGCAAACTTTTGCTTTCTGACAGTGGTTCATGTCTTGCTGGCTACTAGGCATGCTGACTTCCTATAAAGGGACAGTATCAGATGAGCCAAATACCCCACAGGATGCGCTAAGTTTAGCAAAGTGTGTGCCACAGAGGAACACAACCTCATTATTTGCAATCAATGTAGCCTGCACATCTATTTAGTTGTGCCATCCTCTTCATCAATCTGAAAATACTTAGAAAGGTTTGTCAACCTAGGGATGAACATGGGAGAGAGGTCTTTGGGTGACAGATTGGGCACATAGGCAAATAATCAGACTGTTTAAAGGTTGGTAAAAGATGTATGAAAGCATGTGTAGGAAGTGGGGGAGGTAAAGAACAGGATCTTCTCGTAATTGGAATCTGCTTGCTCTCAGTTTTTCATGGCAAAGCAAGTCAGGCCTCTGTGGACTTTCTAAGCCAAATGAATTATGGTCTTGAATAGTAATGTGGTATTGCTAATGATTTCATTGCTGACCACAGCTGTTGACAGTAAGGCTAGCACTATCATTTCATTTCTGATGTATTTTTGAGGCAGTTTGCTTATTAAATTAGTCGACTCTTCTTTACAGACCGTTCAAGCTATCGCTGTAAAGTAATGAATTTGGGAACATGGGTAGTACAAGTTAAGGTTTGTGGGCTTATTGCTTTTTTCCTTGATGCTGATGAGGACATACATCAGATCATTAAACACAGCAGTTTAGATTATATTTTAGAATCATAGAATTGTTAAGGTTGGGAGAGACTTCCAAGATCATCTGATCCAGTCATCCCCCTACCACCAATATCACCTACTAAACCATGCCCCAATGTACCACATCCAACCACTGTTTTTGAATCTGAGAAGATCCTGATTTTCACGATGGCAGCTTTTTGGACCTTGCAAGGCTTGAGTAGCAGTATGGCTCAAACTAGGAGTGAAGTGTGATCCATAATCTGTTAATGCACTGGCAAATTTAAGGTAATGCTCAACTGCAGAGGACAGATTATTTGCTTTTGCCTTCTCTTGAGTTATAATAAGGTTACCTTTACTCAAGTCCTAACTACGCTAATTTTTTTTTTTAATTGTAAAGGCATATTTGTAAGACGGGTGTACCTGAAGCTGTCTTGAGCTGTGGGCAAGCTGTTAACAGTCCTGGCATGTAGACTGGGCTCCAGTTAACTTCTGTGTTGTTAGTCTTCTCAATGTTTTTCTTAATTGCTTGTCTCTGCAGAGAAATTCTAGTGAAGCAGATGCTCTCACTTCACTGGGGAAAAATTTATTGTGGGCCTGACATGCTGCCCTACAAAAGAACATGGATTAGACTTGCTCAAGCCTAGCAGGAAAATGATTGAGACTCCTTTGTGGTCAACCGTTAGGGTGGTATTCTACAGAGTAGTGCTCCCTAAACAAAATAAGCTATCTCAAAAAAAACAAAAAAACAAAACAAAACAAAAAAACAAAACAAAAAAAAAAACTTGATTTGGTCTGTATAGTCTAAATACTTTTGAAATGAAGATCAGCTTTATGGAGGAATGGCTTTCAGGCTGCTTGGATAAAATTCTGATTATTTTCAATATTCCTGGAATTTTATTTACCTTTTTCACAGAGAGTAGAGACACAAACCAAAGTTATCTGTTGGCAGAAATACTAATTTTCTTTGAATCTTTCCTGATCCTGAATGTATCTTTCATAAACCTGTTTCAGAGACAAATAACATGGGCATGAGTCAAAGGAAGATTGAGTCAAAAGCAGATTCTTCCTTAGCTACACTGTTTATATTTCAACAGCCTTTCTTCCTTCCTCCATTGCTAAAAGGGTGAACTGGAAATCCCTACAGCATTTTGAGAGACATTTCCCACAGAAATGGATATGAACCACCAAAATGGAAAATAAAAGCTAAGCCAGCATATTTTCATTGTATTTGCATGTTAAGCTCTATAAATAATCACAGAGAGCTTAATATATGTAAGGATTGGAAGATAGCCTAATTTCAGAAGCAGACTTTCCAGAATTAAAAGTTATGGTACTGTTTAGCAGTTAATGGACCGTGGGCTTTTACTTGACTGAAGTCCTTGTGCCACATAACCGTGTATTCAGGAAGAAGGAACAATAGATCTGCTGTTTGTCTTCAAGGATTTGCCCTGACTTCAGAGACATCTGATATATCTTGTGACACCTATGTCTACCTGTATTTAAATTCTCAGCCATTTCCAGTGGGTGCTTAGTAGTATTAGAAGAGGAGAGGGAAGGTTAATGGTTTACTGGCAATAGTAAAAACCAATTTTTTATAGTAACGTTTTTATATTAATGAAGTCCAGCATTTGGATGTAAGCAATTCTGGGTGCTTTTCCTTTAAGTGCTCAGATAAAATCGCTAATCTCTATCCTGAGGCTGCATACTTTCCTTGGTTCATGCACAGTGCTTCAATGAATTGAGCAAGATCTGAGTGTTTGGCAGAGCTCAACTCTTCCTGGTGTGGCATAACTGGAAGAAGGTTTTCCTGCTTCCAAGCCTTCTGTTCACATGGTCATAGCACTGGTCATAATATTCCTGAACCACCAACCTACTCAGCTCAACTGCTGAATGTTTTATTCAGAGAGTAATCATCTTGTGGCTCCTTTATTTTGCATGCGTAGTTCAAAAATGTTTAGATTTTAGTTTCCTCTGCTTGACAGTGACTATGGAAAGAAGAAAAGAATTGAATAAAATACTGTTCTTGGTTATGTCTACATCTTTACTTATTTTAATTGTATAGTTTGAATGAAAATGAGAATGGAATAATTTGCCTTGGGCCTGTACGTATATTCAGTATGTCTTAGTCACATGCTGAAAAAATTCTTTAACCTAGTCACTAGTTTGTATAATCCTGGAGTGACTTGCTAAAAATAAAGCAGAAAAAGCAGAGAATCCTGACTTTTATTAGAGCAGTGTGACTTGCAAATATTTGATTGGTTCTGTTCCTGTCTAACTCTTCTGTGTAAAACTCATTTACTGTTTTTCCTTTTAAACTGTTAGCTGACCTTACATACGAATCCCAGCTGTGCATTAGCATTGCTTGGGGATGTGTTTGTATCTTTTGTCTAAAAATACCCAGCCGGTAGGATTCATGATCCATGAAAGCTAATTGAAACAATTTCTCTTCAAGTTTTGGCAAGCGAAGCATGCATTATAAGCATTAATATCTATAAATTGAATTGTTAATGAATCTAGACACTAATAATGAATGCAATTTTGCAGGCTTAACTAGAAACACTAAAATTATCAGGATCTGGAACAGAATTTTCAATCATTTTTGCTTATTAAATAGCAAAGCTATGCTTTTAATAAGCTAATCATTTTTATTTGACCCCATAGGAGTAGCTCAGCTGATTAGAAACAGGTTTCTAAGTGCAAAACAATGTTGTTTTTCTCTCACTGTTTTAACCACCACAGAGCTGAAATTTCAGATCAGATACTTATCTCCCATTGTGGCTATGACATGAATGCTTACTCTGCAATTCCTCTGAAGGAATTTACAGTAGAATCTCTATTTGTCCCACTTAATGGGAGAGTATTCCGCAAAATGAATAGTGTGTGTAATCTGCCAAAACAACTAACTTTTTTGAAAGATTGTTCATTTAAAAAAAAAAAATTACTTCTACTCATCTTTTATATCCAAAAGTAGAAGAGCACTTGATACAATTCCAAACTCAAAATCAAAATTAATAACTGAAATATTTTTCCCACCTAATTTAAAATTAACACTCAAGATTAGTTTATGCAGATGAAGAATATGGTAGGATTCAAAACTTCAGCAAGGAAATCTGAAGTTATGATGATTTTTTTTTAAACAGTTTTGGGATGTATGCAAATTCTATTTAGTCTAGTGGCTGGAGCCCAGGAAGACCCAAGGAAACAGATCCTTCAAGTCCCTTTGGCAAAATTTCTTCTCCCAAAATTAATGCTGGCAGCTCTTGCAGACAGGCTATCAGACTTTATGGATCACTGGTGTCTTTTAGGAAAACAATTTCTTATACTAAAAAAAGGTAACCCTACACCATTTGTTAAATAAAAAAATCAGACTTGGTTATCATACAAGATAATGGTGAAGAACTCTCTGTGAAACTATGTAAAGAGATAACAGGCTGAAAAGGATGTCAAGGATTTATTGTTGGATATAGGGCTGGAAAAGACCGTGAAAGGTTCCTCTGGCTATGGGGATGGATGATACCTTTATGGAAATATATTCAAGTGCTTAATTATCTTTACTATTTGAGAGATTTTTTTCATTTATTTAATCTAAATCTACTTTACCATTGTTCATACCTACTTCTGCTTGTTTTGTGTTCCATGAACCTAGAGATGGGTTTCTGCTCTTTGTCACAACCTTCTAGGTATCTAAAGATTGTCTCCTTGTATTTCTACTGCCCGGATAAACAACACCCCATTTCTTCACTTCTTCAGTGTGGACATGTGTGGGATGAGAGCGATTGACTGGTTGACTGACTTAGCAATGTGTGTTGGGAAGGGAGAATTGGTAGTGAGCTTGATTGGTTAAAGTGATAAAAATAAAAACATCAACAGACGGAATGAAATAGCACAATTCTACATTCCAATGTTCTTCACCAAAATAATAGGATAGCAGTATTGTTCCATAATTTGATTTAAAATTAAATATTTATTTTTAGTGAATATAGCAATACTCATTGAACTATAGTATGCAATACACTGCAATTCTAACAGTATAGAGCTTTAAATGTTACAGTTACTATCAAATACTTATCTCAAGTAATTCAGCTTTTTTTTTTTTTTTTTTGCTGCTTGGACTTGGTTGGCAAAAGAGGAAGTAAATATATTTGAATTTATCCAAAACTGTTTCTTGAGATTTCAACACTAACAGATCACTAGAACAGGCACAAGTTTTTCCTGTACCTCGTGCAGGAAAGCAGTTCTAACACACTGATCCTTTTGCTTCTAGTTTTGTTTGCTTTTATCTTCTAATTTTAGTAAATGTTAGTTCTTGAGGTAATATCTCTTTAACGTGTGGCAATGTGGAACTTGTATTTATCCTTTAAATGTTTGTTTTACATAGTTTTATTTTAGCCAGATACAAATATCAACTCAAACTTACTTCTGCAATTGCAAAATAATATTTGCACAACTGCTTATCCTGTGCTTCAAATGCTCACAAGAAAATCACTTGCCAATAATTTTTTCTATTTGTTTTGACTTGGTTCTGTTTTTTTTTTCCAAAAAGGCAATTTAGGTCCTTTGTTGTGGACTGAAGACAGCCTTGCCTGTTGGGTTAATCCTTGTCCCTTTTATTGTCATAACGCTGAGACACATCAGGCTGAATATGAAAATATCAAGGAAAGTCTACAGTGCCAAAAAATTATAATGCTTGAGATCTACTATTCCACGGGTACTGAGACAAATGAAAAAAATGCAGTGTTATGACTATTCCATTTCCAATTTGGAGCACAGGACCATGATTTCAAGTCATAAGGCTGAGTTTACACAAGTATTTGCTTTGCAATGCAGTGGCAAAATCTGTATAGAATTATCTTTTTGTAAATGTTTGGAGCCTTTAATTTCAAGGTGGATGGTATGTTAACTGAATGAAAAAATGGCTGTGTATTCTTCCTGTCTAGCTTTTTTTAGTCATGATACTCTTCAGGCTTTGAAGCAATTTTCTTCCAGCTTACAGATCCTCACAGATCTGTGGATGTGGTTTTGAGGGGAGTTTGTTTTATAGGAAGCAGGTAACTGAGGATCAGGAGTTGCTCTTTTACATCTGATTTTCCTGCTTATTTAAAAGGGGTGGAAAAAAATGCTTACCTATAATCTTTTTGTGGCTGCGGGTATACTTCCCTGTACAACTTCTTCTGTGAGAAGTCCATATTCTGAAAGACAAATATTAGAATTACCTTTAATAATTGGTATTAGAATCCATCCATTAATGGCTGGTGTGTTCAATTTCATTCTGTCTTTACTTTCAAAGATTCCTTCTCCTGAACCATAACACAAAAAAAAGTGAGTTACTGCCTATTGACATTCAGGAGACCAGCTGCCCTGAAGTTAATTCCTGCTTCAGTTGGGGCTGTTAACATGTAGAATATTGGCATTTCTGTTTAGTGAACAGTAGTCTTGTATGAGTTTTTTTTTGCCAAGTTTATTATGTGTAATTTTCAATAAACTTTGCAAACGATCCAGATAAATCTAGTAAGCTGCTAGAGAGTCATATTCAGACTAAACAAAATATTTTTATCCTGGAGTAAACACTTATGGTGTGTCTGTGTCACCCTTTGCAAATAGATCAACTGCCCCAAATTAATGAAGAATTAAATTAACCTAAATTAAAACTTGGTGCAAGTAATCCTTAAATATCCTGGGTTACACAGCTGTTTCAGTAGTAGAATGTTTTTGCACTGTAATAGTCGTCATCTCAAAGCAGATGTTGGGAAATGTTGGTGACTTTTTCTTCTACATAAGTACAGAGTGCTACCATATAGTACACCTGTTGTCCACTTCCAGAGATGAATCCTACAGGACCTAATGTACTATTGCAAGGGCTTTTGGCATCATGCTCAGTGTTATGAGATGAATGGCCGAAAGGGAAGTTACTCATCTGAAGCTGTACTTCTTTGTAGGCTCTCTATCTAATTGCATGTTTTACAAAATCATCTACTGCTTTATCAGGTCTCTTGTACAGTAACTGAGAAAACTGTTCAGCACTTCCTTTCATACTTGCATCGTATTTGGTGCAAGTTGCTTCAATGATGGTAAAACATATTTGCTGTCAGTCAGGATGCTACAGAGGCTCTGTGTGCATCCAAGAAACTACCGAAATAATACTTTTTTTCTTTACTGTAAATATTTTTCCTTACTGTAAATAGTTTAATAGATACGAATATCAGTATAAATCAGGTAACATATAAAAGCTTTGTGGCCTCTTTCTTTCAGTTAGACGGCCAGTTCTGATGGTTAGTGTTCAATGGCAGACATCCTCCTCCAGAAAATAAGTTTCTATAACTGAGACCTCCACTGAAGTCACTGCACTGACACAGGCATGAGTTAGAGAACATTCAGGCTTCGTAGTCTGAGATGCAGCTGTTTTGGGGGAAAAAAATGCTTATCTAAAAATCCTTTATTTAAGACTGAGGGCTTTGCATGAGTTGTTTTGTTCTTTTCCTTCTCTATAAACAGAAAAATCAATGGTTCTTATGGGAGGGGGGGGAGGGAAATGTACGTTTTCCCACTTGGAAGGACTAATGGGATAATCTGGTCCACAGCACAATTTCAGCTATGAGGGAGGCATCCCCATTTGATCTCTAGAAATCTAAGTCTTCCATCTAGCCTTGCATGATGCTGCTGGTGTGGAAAGTTCCAGGTTATAGCACTTCTGATCCATAGCTTTCCTGAGCATCTGTGAAAAGCTATGATGCATTGTTTCAGTACAGTCCCAAATGAGGCTACAATTTTAAAGTCACTGTCTTTTAACTGGCCAAATGGCTAGTGGAGTTGTAGCATGCTTATAGATTTGGTTGCAAAGATTAACTGTTTTAATATATACTGACAGGTATTTGAACTGCTGAGCAGTTGCTGCTGAGTCACTAATGTGAAAACTGAATGATACTCCTGTGGAAAGTTTAAGGTTGTTTATTTTCTTCCTTGACTTCAGGCGAGCAAGATCCAAAAATTCTTTACTCTGGTCTTCTGTATGTATTTCTGGAAAAAAAAAAAAGGAATTTTAAAAAGATTTTTTAAGGGTGCTATTCAGGAGCTCTGCATACCTGCGTGTATTTTTTGCTTTGTGACTTGCATTTTGCTGCTCTTTCAAGGAAGGGAAACAACTCCAGAGCATCTTTTTGGAAAAAAAAAAAAAGGTACTGAACTGTTTTAAATACATTGGATAAGCAAGCATATTTCTTGGCATTGCTTCAGTCTCAGTTGGCAAGCCATCTAAGACTTACCAGTCTTTTTGCTAGCAACCTCCATTGGTTTTGAGATAGATTATACATATTCATTAGCAGAATGTACTTAACCTCATGTTATCCTGAGGTATCCTTTCACTGTCACTACGATCAATGGTTACTGCTGCAACTATGCACCAAACTTGTAGTTTCAGAGCTGTTTTGTAAGATTTGTCCCTTGAATTTGAGAACTTGATACTTCTGGGTCTAGAACATTTTATGGGTGACTGTGGGTGTAGAAAAGGAAGTGATGGTGAAGTATCCATTAGTTGCATGGGGAAGATGAATAGGAAATGATTACCCACTTATACTATTATAAGACCTAGGGAACATCAACTAAAACAAGGTGTGAGGTTCAAGACAAACATAAGGAGGTGGTTCTTCATGCTGTGTGATTAAACTGCAGAACTCTTTGCAGTTGTGGATGCTACAAGTTTACATGGCTTCAACAGTGATAGAAATAATTCATTAAGGACTAATAAGTAAAAAGAAAATCCCTCTGATTCAGGAAGCATGAAATAAATGGATCTGGAAGGATATTCAGAAAAATAATTGATCCCTGTCTTGCAGTCTGTGGGGAATGGTTGAGTTTTTAGAATAGCTTGTGCAATATCCTTTAAAAGTCCTTCTGATATCTACAGTTTTTCCTGTGTTTTAAGTTTTGCTGGCCAGCAGCTTGAATAAACTTGAAAAATTCCATGGTATAGCATCTCTCACTGGTGATGCTGGACTACCTGAGGTTGTAGGTTGTCTTTCTGATTCCCACCTGTAGGCAATGGGCTGTTGGTTAATGAGAGGCTTGCTTCCAAACTGCTACACAGAGTTCAGTGGTAAGTTCACTCCAGTTTCTGAGATTCCTAAATATTTCTTGGGTTGCAGACATACAGAGAGCTTGTCTGCAGTGTAGCTTTAATTCAGTTCATTATCATGGGTGAAGAGAGAGCTCTTACAGAAACATCATTCACTGGACTTGCTTTAAACACTACATGCCTTATAAAATAGCAAACTGGAAGCTTATTCTAGCAAAGTAAAGGATTAAATCCTACATTGTGATTTTTGTTCTCAGTTTTGTAAAAGAGAAACAAATAATGAGATACGATCCAGGACTTTTAATTTAATAATGACTGAGCAAACAGTCAGCTTAGGTGTTCCTTCATCTGCTAACTTGAGGACCTGGGAGTCTCTGCAAGCTACCAGCTCTTGGTAGCACTCCGAATCTGTATATTGTCCTTTGGGATAAAAGGAATTAAACTGCTTATGTCTTTTCTCCTGTCTCAAGCTAGTGATGGTACTTCTGCTCAAAGGAAAAGGAGTTCTAGCAATGGGAGGTCCCTTTACTACACTGGGGAAACTAGACCTTTCTTCTGTCCCCTCCCTCACTGAGGTGCAAATGCAACATCCAAACAGTTCTCTCCAAGAGTTTCAGTGAACTTTTATTTCTGCTGCATGCCTTTCATACTTTATTCTAGCTTTTAATAGCTTGCCTAATATTGTCAGTGTTTTTAAGTGTTTTATGCAACAAGTTATATATACTGTATGTCATGAAACATCACTAAACAGATTTTAGTAAATCCATGATTTCTGTCTCACCATTAAGTCTACATGAAGAATGCCCTTTCATATGCGGTCTGATTTGAGTTATCAGCTAGAATGCCTTTTTTTGAACTTTTTCTTTCCTTTCATTCTACATTCTATCAAGTTTTTCAGTCTCAGGGCCCAACTTAGCCTTGGCTTTATTTGTTGTTTAATTTAAGATTTCATTTGAATTTCATCTAAATGAGAAGATTAATGTATTTGTGTGTTTTTGTCTCCAATACTTCAACTTTTTAGGGCTCAGATATCTTTTGATGATGGATGTTGTGACAGTCTTTTGATGCTTTCCATAGGACTATAACCAAGTTTTATCGTAATAGTAGCCCTAAAAATCAAGAGAGATAGAAGTATAAATGTATTTTTGTGCAACACTTTCTGTAGCCTGTGACTCTGAGAAATCACTGTGTAGAATGGTAAGTCTGAGAAATAGTATGCGCAGTTACTAATGTGTTGAGATTATCTTGTCTTCTGCTTTCCTGCTAAATTAGATTACAACTCTAATTATTCAGGAAGAGAAAATATTGAGCTTGCCCCTCAAATTGAAGATGTGGAATATAGCACTAGACAATATTTTAAGAGTTAGAAATGTAAATGTAATAACCTGGGTACAACAAATAATTCCTTAACAGAGACCACTGAAAGTGGATCACTGATTAGTACGGGTTTTTTTTGTGACACATTGTCTGCAGCTGCAATAGAAATGCATAGGTCTCTGAATATGGTCTTGACACCAGCCCTGTTTCTTTCACGTGGAAGTGCAAACAGTGCCTAATAATCTTGGGGCAGGAGATGAAATTTAGACTTCTCTTTTCTTTATGGTTTCTTAATGGTGTATTGGCATTATTTTTCTGTCACTCTTGTCCACCCTTCACTCCAAATAAGGATGAGTTTGTTAGTAGAGTTCTGTGGTTTAGCCAGTATCAGAATTGATTGTTTTGTAGTCTATACCTCTTCCCTGATTCAGGACTTAGAGTCTGTTCTTCTGCAATGTGGTAACGAGATCTGGGATAATAATGTCAAGCTGTATCTAAACAATTGGATTAAAGGAAGCCCTTGGATAGGACAAAGGTGGGTGTAACACTGAATCACGTGGCCAATTGCTAGCCAATTCCCTAGGGATAAAGTTCTTACTCCTGGCAAAGCTTGGCAGCTAGCTTTCAGCTTCTTCCATCATCAGCATTTTGCATCCAATGCTTTAAAATCTCTGGAAAATGCAGCTTAAGGGAGTTTGAGGGTGTTATCTTTAATTGGACTAACTTTAAAAAAAAAAAATAATATTGAAAAGCTTTCTCCTAGTTTCATTGTTATTGACCTGATGTTGAGAATAGCTTGTGCTATTCTAGAGGAGAGAAGGTATTTTCCTTTGTTTGTGCTCTGTTTTTCAAATTTTGGGAGGACAAAAGAGGTTAAATTCATAGACAAAACAGAGGAAGAAATGTTGAGAAAAATAGGGAAGGGTTCTTTAATTTGCTTTATCTGCTATTAATTTGAATTCTGAGCATGAGTAGGAAATATTTTCAAAGCTGTTTCTGCTTGTTGATCTCCCTTTTTTTGTCTGCTTGCTGATAGACCCAGCTGTGTAAGGATCTATAACCAGTTTGCAGATGTTGGTAATAGCATCATCAATTCCCTTTGCCTTAATCCTATTCTTAAAATATATTCTGTGCCATTATTGCTATGGAAGCTGTACTCAATGCCACAATCATAACATTTGCCTTTCAGAACAAGACAGAGTCAATAATAAGAGAGAATGGTATCTATTTGTCAAGTTTAAAACCAGGAAAGTTTGAAAGGTGGATGGGACCTTTGTTTTTCCTTACTGAAGTTCTTTTTCTAAGTATAATTATACTTAGAAAGTGGCAACCTTATTGAATGATATGGCAGTTGCCTACTTTGACCTCAGAACACTTTTGTTCTTGCCGTTCACTCTCTCTTTTTTCCTTGCAGAATTAGCATTAGGTAAGAGGGAGGTAGATACTTTTCTAGCTTATTCATCAGCAGCAACGGCAATGTTGTTAATTATGTTTTGATTGTAGAGACACTATCATGAGTGGCCAGAGAACACAGAATTAGTTTCAGATATTCATAGCTAGAAGGTGAGAAAATCATCTTTCAGTTTGCACACTAAGCAAATTTACTCCGGAGATCATTGAGGCGTAATAAACTGCAACTTTGATGGTTTTTTCATGTTAGCATTGCTTTCAATGTACAGATCTTACTATGGGAAATAATATAGTGCACTTCTTGGGAGACTGTACTGTACTCTCTCTTTTGCACACATCTCAGCTTTGGCAGGTACACTTTTAGTTTTTATTTATTTTGTTTCTTTTATTTTTTTAGCTTAGGAAAGCTTATTCAAAATGTATTCCTCAGGAGTTTCTAACTAGCTTTTTGTGTCTTTGTATATATTAGCATTACCAGTTAGATGCCTGCTGAAACATACACTGGTTGGTACTCAGCAGCAAGTAGAAAAGGTGACTGGTTACTATGAATCTTAAAGGACTTCAGCTTTTTTAAAGTTTTGTAATTAAATTTGCCGTAAAATTTTGAGTCTATCTACTTAAAGAAGTAAAATAATGTGTTGTTTAAGGTGTACAGTTCCTGCAAGTTAGGATTGTCCAGGCTGGATTTATTCTGTTACTGTATCTTCAACAGAATTAAGTCTGCTCAATCACAGTCACGTGAAACCCACGGAAAGTGTCAGTTTGCTTGCATTTCATTAAAGATCATGAGTTTTGTACTCACAGGAAGAATTTTTTTAAACACCTAATATATACTAGGTGCAATAACAAAAATAAATAAAAGGTTCTTACCAGTAGCTTCTGATCAAAGATCGTGATGTTTTACATGTACAAGTCAGAGAAGACAGAAATACAAGTGACACTCTGTGTATGTAAATTTCTCAATGATTTTTTTGTATTAATTTTTGCATGCAAGATAGCAAAAGTAAATTCAGAAGGAGCTAAAGAGTGTGAAGAAAGAAAATGTATGTAAAAAAAATATATAAAATTTGCTAGTACAAAGCACTAGCAGTTAGAAAAAATGATGGAACAGTTGCTGTGAGATTAGTAAACGTGGATCTCTGCAACGTTTCTAAAATCATTTTCCTGAGTAAAGCTGTGTTTAAGGGCTGGAAGTAATGATTTATGAGGAAATATGGGAAGAATTAGATATATTTATCTTGGCAAAATAAATGAAGAGTGTTGTCCACAAGCATCTGAAGAACATAAACAGAAACCATGGAGAAGAATTGCTTTGGACAGGGCCTAAGGAATGCAAATGAAATGTATTATGATCATAATGCAAGAAGGAAAATATATCTCAGATATCAGGTAATATCTTCATTATCAAGATTTAATAAGACCTATCACAATAAGAGTATAAAGTAAATGATAGAAGGGCCATTTCTTGACTGAGTTTACTGAAATTGGATTAGAAGATGTAGAATAATCTAGCCCTGAAAGTGGAATTGTCATATGCCTAACAAACATTTCAGACTATGGTAAAACCATGGCACAACTAATATCTATTTCAAAGTTTTCTCTTAACTTTATTGAAGCACAGATTCTGTCTTTGTGCGAGAATTCTAGTGTGCAGTCATTGAGTGAGTGTGCCTTGGTCATGCTAACTGTGAGATTCTCTCTCAACTGAAGATGCATCTAAATCTTGTGGCAATGAGACTTCATAAAATAATGCTATTGTCATATGCTCCTTCACCTGGTAAGTATCCCTAGAACCAATCTGCAGAGAAACTGGGAACAGAAGATCTTGATCCCATTCCACTTTCTAGCTCCCTGTTGTGGTGTAGTTTTACCTTGCTAGGCAGCTGAACATCACAACTGTGTTCTCACTCCAGTATTTGTATGCGCAAGTATTGCTCAGCAGTAGAAACAACATTGGTGTGATACCAGTGCTGTTCTAGCTACAAGTGCAGAGCACAGTGCTGTATGGGCTGCTGCAGGGGAAGTTAACTCCATCCCAGACAGACACAGTACACCAGTTACTTGCATGGAGGCCTTCCAGACTTCAAGGCTTTCTTCAGAAGCTCAAGAGTGTTGAGTCTGGGTGCCTGGTGCTGCTTCAGAAAACTTTGGCTCTGGTTGTCTGGTGATAAGTCTACCACTTAGGCTTGGAACTGGTCCCATACTTTTTTACCTTCAGCAACTTGCTTTCAGGAGTCAGGTGCTACCAAAGCTGAAGCAGACTGATGGTTTGGCATCTAGCGCCAAGTGTTTCTTTGGCACAGCTCCATATCTTATACCATGCTCAGCACAAAATAAATTCTGAGTATTTATTGAGCCTCTCTCTCTCTCTCTCTCTCTCTCCACAGTTGGCTTCATCACAGGCTCTTTGGTCAGTCCTATTGTCATGACAGCAGGTTTTATTTAGATTCTTATCAGAGAACATGGATACAGATGCATTTCTCCGGATCCCTGCACTCACTGCTACCATGCAAGAATTTCCTTTTACCATTTCTGGAAGTAACTCCTCCATCCTTCTCAAAGAAGGAATTTAGTCACCACAAGGAGATGAGACTGGAACAGTAAGTGCCCCAATACAGACCTCAGTAAAAACATTGGTACTGATCCTTCTTGCTGCAGTTGGTGTGTAATTATATTGTGTTGCCTTCGCTTCTGTCTGTGACAATGTTTATTTTCTCAGTGGACTGTCTTTGAGAGTTCTGCTGTAGACATTAGAATCTTCTGGTTCTCTTAGGTGTCTCATACCTGGCAGCACTTCCAAATGCAGCCCAATTAAACAGAACCAATTGTGAGCCTAATTAAAACTTTCTGAAAATCTCCAGTCCAGCATCCTGTTACGGAACTGAGAACAGATGAAGTAGAACAATTATTTGACAAGGTTGACTTTTGCAGTGCAATTCCACATATAGTTGAGACAATCTAGGGCTTTCACTAAAGATCCTGTGACTAAGTGCTGTGAGGAAAAAGTATTTGATAATCTCATTCTATCTCCATTACTAAGAGTAGATATCTTGGCTTCTCTTATCTCAGTCTCACCGTGGCCTTCTCATCAACATTTCTTCTGAATAACTTCTGAATCCTCAAAAGATCTCTCTGGACTGCTCTCAAGCAGTGTATCTTACCTCTAGCATTGCTATTTATGAGAGAAGTCCATCTTGACTCAGGTGTTCAAGGCCATGCAATCTGTTGTGACAGATCTGTCTTCTCATGGGCTTTCTCAGTTTAGTTCTAGGGTGAGATTAAATGTTATTCTTTTAAGGTCTCCCAAACCACTTCAGAGATTTGGAAATGTTCCTGCCTGCTTTTTGGGGTGAGCTGGGTGAGGCAGATCTGTTCTTTTTCATATGGGCTAATGTCTTGTATTGCCCTCCATGGAGACTGTATTAGTGGATTTGTCATCTTTGTATGTGGATTATACCTGTGACTCATTGTGCTAGAAAGCACATTCAAATGCCACAGACGTCTTGCTCTCTTCTATGCTATCTTCTCCTTTATTCACCCGCTGTGATAACTCACAATTGCCAGAAGTGTCAATCAGTAATGGATGCATCAGTCTTGTATACCAAAACTGGGGATGTCCTGTTTCATTTTGCCTTCTTGAAATCTTTCTACTCTATTCATTTCCTAGGAATCTGCTCACTAAGTCCTTTTTCAAAAAGAGGTATGCTCTCAGCAGACGATGGAGCCAACAAGATACAGTCCTTTGCCATACAGGGAGCACATCTCTGATGGTAGGTATCCAAAGACAAATGAAGGGGAATGGATGCCTAGTCTACACTTAGGAAAGCTGATGCTTTGATTTTGCAGTTCACATTCAGCACAATGATTCTGCCAGTGAACATCTTGCTGTGAAGATAGAGATTGATTTGTACCTTTTGTTCATCAAGACACCCATTAACAGTTTCCACATTTATATACAGAATACTTGTCAAACATCCCCCACTTTCAGTACAGTGTACACATTCTGCGTGTCTTCACAAGAGTGCTAGAAATTGTAGTAGCATGCCTTAGACGCAAAGCTGAAGTATCTGTATTCCTGTGTCTGGGTAACTGACTGCAGGGGGAACTTCAGAGGACCAAGCTCTTACATCTTGCTTCTTCTATAATGAGAATCCTGAAGACTGTTAACCTTTTGAGAGGGATTACAATGAAAAGATATAAAATAATGTTTTGTTTTGTTTTTTAAAAAAAAGGCAGTGCTGCTGGGAAGTTCTGTACACCTTGTATCATCGTGTAAGTGCAAGAACTCTTCCTCATCTATTCTAAGGTATATTTTAGCCTTCTTTAAATCTGTAACTCCTCTATAGTTTAATACATTATCCTGCTTTGTTTTTCTGGTCTCTTGTATTTCTTTGCTGGTTATTAGCAATGGATGTGCAGTTATACTTGCTAACACCCTCCTTTCCAATACTTACATATTTAAGCATGGAATATCTAGATCTGTCATGGTACGTCATTACTGATAAATGCATTTTTCTTCACTTAACCTGTTACCTGTCTCGGCCGTTGGCAAACTACAAAAGGATTAAGCTTACTTCAACAGAGACTATTCAAATATTCCTCTGTCATTACCGCTGATCTGTTGCTACTCCAGACAACAGCCTGAACATCTCAAGAATTATTTACTCCAGGTTTGCATGAACCAGTTAGTAAGCTAGCACAAGTTGGTAGTAAATTTTGCCCCTGATACTAAGAAAGGAAGTTAGTGATGTGGTTCTAGCTTTGAGAAAAACAGTTGCTGGGTGGTTACACCAGGATGGATTAAACATCATTTTAGACTGTTGTAGCAATGTGTATACCCAGTCAAGGGTAACAATAGCATTTTTGAGAAAAATGGCTTAGTTGAAAGATCAAAGCCTAAAAACTGATTAATAGGTTATTCTCAGTTACTGCGAAGAAATTAGTACTGTTCACAAGCAGCTTGGTCTTAGAATTAGCTTGAATGTTCAGGCAAATGTGAGTCCTGGAACATCCATCCCCAGCAAAGGGAATAAAATGCAGCCAGTTCCATATCCAGTGGCTGGCATTGTATTTTTAACTATAGCTGGTAGCTACAGCCAATCTATGTGATCATCCAGAACCTTGATTTACATGTATGGTTTCATACTTGTGGCCCTGCAGCAGACTTGTTTATAGTGATACTGCTATGGGTCTGGTCAGCATGTGACCTTCTCAGGAGAGGGAATGTACTAAATAATGAGAAGTTATATCGATTTTTAAACTATCAGATCTCTGATTGGCATATGCAATCTGATATTTCTCTGAGGCTAATAATATAGCCAGATGTAGGCAGTTTTTCTTACACAGTGCAAGTGGCATGTACATGTTGCCAAAGCTATATGCTGCCAAATTTCAAGCCTTCAATCCAAATTAAGATGTTAGGGTTTTCCTTATCTGTGATAAGTCATTAACTATCACTCAGTTACTGTTGTATTAAGCCATTTTTTAAAAAAAACTCAAGCTTACTTTACTGAAAGGCATCCTGTCTTGATTTGAAGATATTAAAAGATGAATAATACTCCTTCCTTTGATAGGGTAGCTTTTTTAATGTCTAATCATTCTCACTATAAAACTCTGTGCCTTATTTCTAATTTAAACTGGTCTGGCTTCAGCTTCCAGCAATTGGTTCTTGTTATGCCTTTCTCAGTTAGATTAAAGAGCCCTTTAGGACCTGGTATTTTCTCCCTTTGAAGGTACTTATACATCGTAATCAAGCCATCTCTTGATCTTTTTAATAAACTAAACAGATTGAGCTCCTTAAGCCTCTCATTCTGAGGCAGTTATTCCAGTTCTGAAATTATTTTTATGGGTCTTCTCTGCACTGTCTCCAATTTTCCAGTGTCCTTTTAAAAGTTCAGACACCAGAAACATAGGCACTCAGGAAATTTACAGTCAACTGTTTGTCCATTTTCCCTAAATCCTTTACAGATTCTCTTATTTCTATGGTATAGTTTCCTCAATCTGTAGGAGACTTTTTTTCCTAACTCCAGTTCCTAAATAACTGCTAATGTCATTTGCTCCAGGTGATCCAGAGGTGATCCAGGGGTACCCTAGCACCAAAAAAAATGTAATCTGTATCAACTTTGTAGCTTCGTAGCCAATTTTGAATCCCATTGTAGTTTAAATTATAAGTCAAATTTATTTCATCTCAGAAATACAAGTAGTACAGCTTATGGTCTGAATATCCTGTTAAAAGTGGTTTTCTTGACTGGAAGCTGTTTAATTCTATCTCATTCTGGAACTCCAGTGTACTGGAAAGCCTGTTGACAGATAAGTGGTATTTTTACCAGTTCTTTGAAACAATGCGAGCTAAGGAAGTAGTGTTATGTGTCACTGAGAGAGGAAAACAATTTGAAAAGGCCAAAAGTGTAAGTTAGCAACGTTGTATGTCCAGCATTTTTAGTTTGGAAGACTGCCCTCTTTTGTAAGAGACCAGACAGTAGAACTAGCACTGTATGCTTCTAAATGGGTTCTCAGCATCCTTTCTCCATTCCGTCTATGCAATGGAGATACCCAATGAAATATTATTTTGGGGTCATGTCAACTTCTTGCAGGGATATTAGATAAGAACATTAGTTTTAACTCTTTTTTAAATAAATTGTATGTAATTGTTCTACTCTTCGAATGCTTATCACTACTTTTTTCTTCCCCGTCATTTTAGCATATGGAGATACCATCCCTGGTTTGGGAAATTCTAAGCAGAGGAAGCCTTTAAAAGCACCTGGGGAATGTATCATGTATGTTGTCCTGTTGTCGGTACTCATTGTAAGACTGCTGCTTTTGTCCACCAACAGACCCAAGATAGGACCTCTGGTCTTATCTTTGTAACTTGTATTAAGCTTTTTCTGAACACTTTTATTACTGTATTACCTATTTAAAATCATTAACTTTATAGAACTGGGATCTTTGTATACTATTTCTGTTGAAATCTATTGTTGCCTCTTGGTCTCCTTTCCTATCCTCTTATTGATCATAGCTATCATCTGCCAAATATAACAAAACTGGAGGCTAGATTTTGGGGTACATTATCTTGATAATACTGGGCATTTTTCTGTTTTAACAACTAACCCTCAGCTTCTGAGGTATTCATCCTTGCAATTACCTGCAAGGTAGGCAATAGCTATCCTTGTTTTAAGACTGGGAGGAGAAGCTGAGGTATGGGAAGCTTCAGCAGGTTGTGGCTTGAACTCAAATCTTCTAAATCTGGGGTAGTTGTGCCTCCTCTCTGTTCCATCTTTAAAAAGTAAAGCACATTACCTCTAAGAATCACTTTAATCTTTACTGTACTGCCTTCAGAAATTTTGTATCATTCCAGCTGCAGTGTAGTTGCCCAGTAATAGTTGCATGAAGACTGTTAGTTGCTTAGGCTCACAGTTACTAAACACTGAGGAAAAATAGGAACAATTACAGCTTCAATGTTAAAAGAAGCCATTTCATTTCCTTTCAGGAGTCGATGTAATTTTTTAATACTACCTGAAGAAGCAGAATCCCTTGTGCATAGTGAATCAGATGCATTTACCTTCATGTTAATTTAAGCCCCCAGCCTCGCAGGGAGCCAAGGGACTGTAGCCTTTTCCTCGTGCTCCTCTGCACTCCCCCCGTGCTAACGGAATACAGAGATCTGGGGCTTCAACAGAGGAATTCAGTTTTCTATTTTTCATTCATTTACTTAAACAGTTCATTGTTTTTTTTTTTTTTTAATTAAAATGCAGGAGGGAAATAGAAGATACTAAAAACTGCAGTGCTGTGAAAGGGGATAGCTTTCAGGAGATGCTATGGGAGAGGTGCCATGCTGAAGCAAGATGGAGTACAGCAACAAGTCTCGTGCCTTCCAGCGTCCATTCTTTCCCCGTCTCTGACAGTAATTTGGAGTTAATTTGTGCAGCCTCTCAAACTAAAGACCTCGCACTTTATCGGCTTTCATCTAGCCGTGCTCTCGCCTCCGTTCGCGGTGGCGCTGGGAGGCTGCCGGCGGCGGGTGGGGCCGCCCGCCCCTCGCCTTCTCCGGGCACCGGGGCCGCCGCGCTGTCCCCGGGCCCCTCGGGCCTCTCCCCGGGCCTGTCCTCGGCCGCGCTGAGCGGGCGGCTCCGCGGGGCCCGCGGCGCTCACCGGCGGCGGGGCGGCAGCGCCCCCTGCTGCGCCGCCCGGCCCCGCGCGGCGGGGATGGGCC
>CM021741.1:20348620-20455790 GCA_011075105.1 Heteronetta atricapilla
GCGCCGCCCGGCCCCGCGCGGCGGGGATGGGCCCGGGCCCGGCTCCGGCTCCGGCCGGCGGCGGGGGTCGCCAGCGGCCCCGGGGCGCCGCCCCCGCGTTTGCTTTTTAGCCCGTGTAGCGTGTAGAAATAACGTCGCGGCGGTATCTGCACCCGGTGCTTTGTGTTTAGCGGTGGTGTACGTGCTTGGGAAGTATTTAGGAAGGGCTCTTTGTCTTCGATTTATCTGATGTTGAGGAACGCTTGCTGCCATAGCTGTGCAAACGTAGTGCCTTGCAAAGCCTGCCTGCTGGTTTCGTTTGTGGAGAGCAGATGGCTCCTGCAGGCTGGACCTGCAGCAGTGGTTCGGAGCAGAACTCTGTTGCTGGCAACTGATGTGAAAAAAACATTAGTCACAAATTTCCACGGGCTGGCCACCAGCTTTCCAAAAATGTCTTTGAGACAAACTGCAGGCAGAGGCAGCCAAGACCTCTAAAGCAGATTTGGATCTCTGAGGAAGTGTGTGGGTAGAAAGGGCAGCTGCGTATTTCTGACACTTCAGACAACCCCTCCGAACTCCATCCTCATCTTTTGAGCTCCTCCAGCCACGGATCTGACACTAGCGTACCCAGTATGGACTGGAGAAGGATTGTCTTTTCTTGCTGCTGCTGTTGTAGAGCACAATGAGGTTGCTGACTGATGCTAGCTGCATGTGCAAGGAAGAAAAAGCTGAAGCTGACAGAAAGAAAAAAAAAAAAAGAAAATGAAAGGAAGAAAATGATCTACAAATTGGGAAAAGCATTCTGCTTTGACAGAATAAAAATAAAACCTGGAATAGGAAAGGAAAGGCATGAAAGAGTTAGTGACAAAATATCATGTACAGCTGGGGAGATGATGGTTTTATTGGTATTGCAGGGGGGAGGGAGAAGCTGAGAGGCAGTGAAAACACAATTTGGCCTAAAATTGAATTTCTCTGATAAGGAATTTCAGAAGCGGCTGCCTCATTCACTGTGCGGCCAAATAATCATATGCGCTTTAATAATCTTTATTTTACAGGAGTACGTTGCCAGGGTAACAGAGTGTAAGCAGGAGAACAGCACCTTGCAGATCACAAAGGCAAATCTGCAGAAAGAAATTTCAGTGAGTCTCTCTCTCCCTTTTTTGCAATGTAATGACGACTTATTTTTCATGCACTGATTTAATAATCTTATTGAAAGATCCTTTCCCTGTTTCTCTTATTCTTGTCTGTCTGAGCGTGGACAATGGCAAAAACCTGGAATTGTCAAGCCCACTGGGCTAAGAAAACTAACAGATGTAATATGTTTAGCATTTTTATGTAATTACTTTTTATTGCTATTTTACCCCTACTTCTATTCCTCCCTGGTTAGTTGCGGCTTCCTTTCCATTCTAGCCCAATCAGGTGATAGTAAGGGGCTGGGGGAGAGTTAGTAATTGACTGCATTAATCGGAAATTATTAGTTGAACGTATTTTCAAGGGTGGGGGTTGGTTGCAGAAATAGACCTTTTAGGACGGGATGAATTGAATTATGGTCAATGCAATAATGAAGCCTCTAGGCTATAAGCTGTGGAGAGGACAGTCATCTTCACAAAGGTTTTAGTATTATTTATGATGGCCTCTGTTCTTTGGGTGAAAAACATTGTGTGGCCCAACAGACAGTCACTGGATGTGCATGTCTCCATTAGGTGGTCTGAAAAATAAACTGATTTGGTACGATTAAAAATGAAAACTTTTGAGGGTCTCCAATATCAGTAAGAGAGAAGGAACATTGCTACTAAACCTTTGGAAGGGTGCAGTTTCTGACGAGTCTGTGGCTTGTAAACATTTTGCCTCTTGTTCTCTTTCCCATGGGCCAGAGTTCAGGAAGTAAGCGTGGGAAAAGCAATAGTTGTAGGCTGCAGGACAGGAGGTGGGGGGAAGATTTTGTGAAATTAAATACAAAATCCAGTTTGTTTCACTGCGCCTGACAAATTCCAAGAAATTAAGAATAAAGGCTGTCACTTAAGCTCAGGTAGTCTGTTGTGTTGCAGCTTGGCCAGGTCTCATACAGGCACCAGTAAGCAGTAGAGCATCTGAATGTGTGTCTCTGGTATAGTGAAATGGCAAGGCTAAGGAAAAAGACACTGGCTCTGTATTTTGCAACCTAATCCAAGAATACCATGCTTTTTGTGGTTTGAGTTGAGGCTTATCCAATGTTACTGAAATGAAACCTTTCTTTAAGTTGAAGTGAGTAGCTTAAAAGCTGGTACAAAGTTTTATGTATTAATCTCATGAAATAATATATATAGAAAGCCAAGAAATATATTCACTACAGGATTACTTCCTGCTAAATATTACTGCTTGTCTTTTAGTTAGCATCCACCAAGTTACTCTGAATGTGGGATGTTCCTTTTAAACTAGGATTTCATAGACCAGTAAGAACTGGTCTGAGGTGCATTGCAGAAATTGGTGTGAGCTGGTCTAAGAAAGGTGTGGTTCTTTTACAGAGCCCAACAGTAAGAAAATACTTGGAGCTGAAGCTGACCACGCAAGAGAACAGCTGCATGCAAGACAGGACAACAGCGTTCTTAGCAAATTGGGCATGAGTCCTATAGCTTCATGTATTTTCTTATATCTTCAGGTTCAGATTGCTTTCAGTCCTATGGAAGGGTTCATAATAATATGCTTGGACTCTTGTTAACACTAACGTCTGTTTAAGCATATGAACAAACAAGTTTTAAAATGTAGGAAGTCAAAAGGATTATTATCTGTTCTTTGTGGGAATTGATGGGGAAGCCCAAGGCAAGATGGCAGAATCTGCACTTGTAGGTGGGACAATAGTTATTCACTGTCTCAACATGAAAGGGTATATCTTTGCACCGATTTATATTATTTTGCTTTCTTTAGAAATGATAAGATAAAATTTTGGTAAGAAGGTGGAGCCCAGCTTCAATTCCCTTCGAAACCCATGCTATTTCTAGCAAAAAAATCTGGGTAATTTACTTTCCCCTTGCTGCTACTTTGTATCCTGCTGCCTTTTGAAATGGAAACTCTTCTGACCCTATAACCCCTGTGTTACTCTGAATAAAACTCTTTTTAATTGTGTTTTGAAGGAGCATGCAGGGAGCTCCGACATTACCAATCAGCTCTGCTGGTTTGAATATGTATCTCCAAGATTCATGTTTGCAGAATAACTTGATATAATTGCAGGACTGCATCACAGATGTAATGCTTAAGAAATTTAAAGGTACGGGTCTTCATTTCTATCTATTATTACACCGTGAGAATAGCTCCTGTGTACTCTCTTGTCTACCAGGTGTATTGCAGGAGGACCTGAGCACCCATGCATGCATGCTCTTTAAGGTGATAGAAAGCCACGCAGTGGTATTATTGGAGTGTTCAACCTGTACTAATATACTCTTCTGCTTGACAGAGCTTATTTGAGCATAGCATAGCACAGTGACACAGTGTTTGGATGAGATCTTTCATACCTTTTTTCTTGCAATGTATGATGTGGAAATGAAGGTGATCCTTATTGACTGGTACCTTTTTCACTGAATTAAAAACAAATAAATGTTCTAGATAAAATCTAAATTTTATACTGGTCAGAAGTGAGTCTGGCTCATTTGAATGAGTGTTTTTAAAGTAGTTTTGTCTTTTAGCTGTTTGGGCACTTAATATAGAGTTTTATATTAGGAAGACAGCAGTGAATCAATTTACATTTATGCATTGCAGGAGCTATCACTTCAGCAGATACCTACACACTATAGGTATTAATTACATTGAATTGTTTGCCTTCTCATTGTACTTAGAAAGCATAAACGTTGCTTTAGTTTCTTTACATTTAGTATAAATGCATTTAATATTGAGACTTGTCCCAGCTGGAACCTGCAGGCAGTCAGTACACAGAGTTGCTTTCAATTTGCAGACATTTTTGTTGTAGCTGTGATAATGTGCCTCTGTTTGGCCTTCAGCATTCCAAAAGTAGGAATGCCACTTAACCTGAGTCCTGGCTCCCTGTTACTGTTTGATCAGTAACAGTAATGCAGTAACTGCCTCAGACAAATGACTATACTAAGAACACTCCCAATTGCCCTGTAATAAAACCACTATCCTCCCTGAAAGCGAAGATGAGGATAGAAAGGGCAAGTATGATTGGAAGGTCAACAAGTTTGAGCACTGACAGAATGAAAGAAACAAATTATAACACCGAGGACATGTTGCTGAAAATGCCCTCCGTCTAATTCTTGGCTTAACTAGAGCCAAGGTGTGCTAGCTTAAGTCTCTCAGCTGTCCTTCTTCCACAGAAGAGGATACAGAATCTTAGCATCCTCTCAGCCTCTGGGTAGTTTATTATTTGTTTTAAATTTCAGTCTTTGAGACCATGCACAGAAATGTTAAAAGCTAATGAGTATCACAGAGCATGCTACTGTGTAAAAGTTAAACTCAGTCCTCTGTGCCACCCATGTTTTCGATGGCATTTGGTCTCAGACTCTGCTTGGCCTAGAATGCCTGGTATAGATCCCATTGTGCACTGATTTATCAATTTTCTGAGTGCATGTGGCTAATGATAGACTTGCTTCAGAATTTGTCTTTTCATAAGGTACAAGGAAATACTGTCAGCACTCACTCAGAGGTAGGAAAATAAAAGCATGTTACTACTTCTGTGTTCTTTAATCTTTTCTGTTTCTCCTAAAGGGCCACTGGCAGAGTTAGCTGCCGTGTCTTGTCCCACTGATACCATAAGCGGGAGCATAAGAAGGCAACTTGTGGGAATTCTATTTTGTTTTGGCTAAACACTTTACTCACTGTGGTAAAATAAGTGTAAGAGCAAACTTTGGGGAGCTTTGGCCATCCTACATTTTTGCTGGCCCTAATCTTTAAGTCATGAGTTATTTTGAAAAGGCTGCTTGCCTTTTGGCTTTGAAAGCATTAAGATTCTGATATTTCTAGCTGTGTTTTATTTTCTATTGTAAACCATGAAATCTATGTGCCTATACAACATTGTATTTCCTTTATGTTTCCAGGACCTGAAGTTTGAGAAAACACTGATATTGGGCAGCTTTGAAGAAGCCTTATGCAGTGACAAGTGTGCACCTGAGGAGCAGAGGGAGGGAGTTTCTTTTGGGAAGTGGGGGATGGAGAAGAGGCATCATGCAAAGAAGATTTAAAAGAACTAAAGCGCTGCCTTGGCTTGCCTCTCCTCTGTGTTGGCAGAGCCTGTGCCTGCCTGCTTCTGGCCTCAGGGGCTGGTGCTGCTGCCTTGTGCATCCTGCATGACTGCCATGGCTGTCAGTGAGCTGGCTATCCTGAACAAGCTTCTTGCAGTCTGCTTTAATGCCAGCCACATCATTTCTGTAAGTCATTCAGTGTTTGTTGGAGTATTGGCTTGAACTTCACTGTTTTTATGTTCCAGATACTACTTTGACCCTTGGGCTATAACACCAGCCTGGTGATTATTCAGTTTCTTTTATGATGTGTCTTAGTGCCAACAGAAAAGAGTGCAAGATATCCCTGTACAGCCTGATGTTGATCATCTGGGATGCATGAACATAGCAGTACATGGCTTGGACATAGATCACTTGCTATTCCATGATAGCTGTGACTGATTATAATGCAGGATTTTTTGCAGTACCTATTAATGCCATAAACTTTTTTTTTTGGTTCATACAGGTAGTTCATTTAAAAGCTTGTTTCATTACTGCAAAACATGCATGAAATACTGTAGTACATATCATTTCTTAATGTGAAGCGTCTGAACAAAGTAGTTTAAAACAAAATGTACTGACTCTAGTTTGGGAAGTTTCAGAGGGGAAATAATTCCTGTAGAGAAAATGTTTTAGTGATCAATGTTTACTCCAGCAGGAACTGCAAAAATCCATGCAAAAGTGGGTCAGGTAGAGTTTAGACCCAGTTGCACAACAGCCCTCTTCAAGCTGAAAGGTGACTGTGTCCATGCTTCTGTTTACACATGCAGAGATAGATTTGCTTAGCCTCTCTGTAGATGAATATCGAAGTTCTGCTGATTATAACATGGAAATGAGATTCCCTTTTTATTGTCATATTCTTACCACAAAAGTGCTAACCCAGGGTATGACTTCCTAACCATCAGAACTGATGAAACCATGTTTCTGTGGCATTGCTTTTCTGAATCATTTTACTCCTGGATAACCTGTAGACCTTGCTGTCTGTTTCAAGAACTCCTCCTTATGTGAGGTGTTTACAAGAAACTGCCAATCTGTATTCCTGCAGTGGCAGAGATGGGAGTGTGCAGAATAATAGTTCTTGGCTCAATTGTCATTGGTGGACAATTTCCCTGCACAGGAAGTTGATCTCTGTTCAGGATGGAAGTAACCATTTTTTAAAGTCATTGTGCGTGGTCTATTCAAGAGCTGCAGAATTACTCGAATTCAGGTTACTGAGTTTGGGATGCTTTTCTCTCAGTTGCAACTGAAGGAAAGATGGTGGCTATGGAGGAGCTCTATGTGGTATTAAAACCTCGCAGATGAGTTGGAGAGTAATGTGTTGCGTACTTCCAGTTTTGATGCACTAGTCAGGAAGAATGCAAAAGATAAAGATCAGTGGCATTAGTGTGTATCACTAACGTGGTTAGGTAAATCAATAAACCCACAGGATGTTTCAGACTCTAGAGCAGTAAGAAACAGTACGGCTATACATGGGAGGCATTGGAAGGATATATATTCAAAGCTGTCTTCCAGAGAGACCAATACCTGGGGACTTGTTCATATGTCTGAATGTTGACATGGAACTGAAAAGTAATGAAATGGTAACAGAAAGCCTCAATCTGAATAGGCAATGCCATGGAAAAAGTAGACAAAAAAAATGGGACCTCGGCATATCCTTAAAATTACTTAATGTGAAGGGAGATGTCTGTCTTTGCTGTTTACTGTATGGGATGTCTGAAGTTTTTTTTTTTTTTTTTTTTAAAAAAAAAAAAAAAAAAAAAAAACGAAAAAACCTCTTCACCTAAAACATTTTGTTCTTTTCCTCTGTTCTGTACCTAAATTAATTCTTATGGATATTCTAACTTTAAACAGATGCCTCTTGTGAAAGAAAGTTATTTGGTTTTGCAGTTGCCAGACTCATGGTTTGACATTTCTTCCTGTGAAGATACCAGAGATCCAATTGTGGCTTCTTAAATTGAGTGGTGGCCAATAGTCAGGTTCTAAACCAGTAACCACTGTATTCCTTGAAAGTTATTAGCACTTTCACAGAGGGAAAAATTATGCTATGATGTTTTTACTTTGTAAGAGGTGACTAGTTCTCAGGAGCATTTCTATTTTCCAACCCTGGTAGTACAGCTGATGCTCTGGGTAACAGATAACAACTAAAAGGAGAGGATCTGGAATTTTGTGACTATTATCAAAAGTGTTAAGAGAAGGTAATGTTAAAGTAAACAAAAGCAGCTCCTGCATTCAGCTGGGATTCAGAATAGCATTGATGCAGCTGCAAGAAGGCTAAAAGTTGTTGGGAGTGTTGCCTGTGATATGGTTGATGTGTAGCAGCTGAACTGGTAATGCCTTATAAGGAATTTTATCTCTGGAGCTCTTTAGTGAAAACCCAAATTTACCAAAACAAAAATCTTCAAGTTCTTTTAAGCAGAGTCCTAGTTGAACTATATAGTTTGTGAATTGGGGTGATTTTACTGACTGGATATTAGATAGTGGGTTGATTGAGTTCGCATCTCATAGTTGGATAAGTGAAAGCCTAATTCACCATGCCATTATCACATCACCTTCTGTTTCATAAGTCACTTACCTTGGTTCACATTAAACTTGAATTCCTTTCTTAATGTAAAATGCTTCAAATAGTCTGGGATCTGGATGCTTCTTTCAGGGCTGACACAGGTGGAGAAACATGGGTCTTGATCCTCTCAAAGTAGAGAGTAGAGCAGAGTTGTGCTTGGTCTAAGATCAGTAACTGTGACACATGCTTGCTGAACTCTGCAACTCTTGCAATGTGAGCAGACTGGGGGAAAGACAGAAAATGTTACCTGATAATTTCTGTTCTGATACAGATCTGTTTACTAAAACCCCAGGATTTGTATCATGTGTATCATCTCATAAAGCAGGAAGCTCTTTGAGAGTCTGCCCATCAAAATTTCTCATAGAGTCTGTGCTTCTTGCACACTTTAATCTGGAATTGTAAGCAATAGATTCCATTCAGGTTGCAGGCATGTTTTCATTCCTTTCATCCTCTCTTAAGAGCAGAAGGGTTCTGTATCTCTCTTACTGTTTTACTTTGGCTCCTCTACAGTAGAAAGTTGTAAGTAGTAGTATTTTCTTTTCTGGAGTTCAGTAAATGGGCTTATTTACATGTAGTGTTGAAAACTGGCAGTGTGCTTCAGAACCAAAGCATCAATTGAATGATGATCTCCAAGTCTCCACATCTGAAAAACAGTCTGTTGTACTATTTCTGTACAGCTGCAAAATCACTCTTGCTCTGCTGAGTAGGTAAAGAAGTCGCTTTGGACGAGGGGAGGGCTGAAAAGATTGAATTCCCAGTCCCTGCATGTAGTCAGCACCTCTCAGACCTAGCTTTAAAGAGTGTCTGGAGAAGCTTAGCAAAGTACTCTAACACCTCTTTTGGCACTAGCCACAGTAATCATTTCTTGAATATACCAAACAAAGGATCAAGAAAAACACCCAAAGCTGTATGCATGGTTTCTTCACCCTGATGTTGCTTATGGTCCCACATCACCCCATTTTATGAGAGGATACCTTTATAGACTCTGTCCTGTTTTCAAAACCACCAGTACCTTATCTGTACTTTCCTGGAGCCAAAGCACCTTGGTGTTTTTTTTTTTTTTTTTTTTTTTTTTTTTTTTTTTTTTTTTGAACTCACTTCTGCCATTATCATATCTTTTTTGTCAACTTTACAAGGATGAAATAAATTTTGGTCCTCCAAATAGGTGGTTCCTTTCAGTTGGGGCATCATCTAATCATCTAAAGGAAACACAATACTTTTGTTTACTTAAAATGATCGGGTGTAATCAGATAACTAACCAGCATCCGTGCATGTGCCTTCACTAGAAGCTTCACTTCCCTAGGAAATAACACTGGATTATACTGACCTGAACTATGAAAACTCCAGTTTATTGGTTCCAGTGAGCATAACTGGAACATTTAGGCTCCACTGTCTGCATGGCCAGTGGTTACCAAAACAAGCCATCTTTGCCTCATGCTGAAGCCTCTCTCTTAAAAACTTGTGTATACTCCTATAGATACTGTTAAACATAATTCTCTGACCAATAGGCTTATACATGATGATGCCTGTAGGATGAATGGGGTGAAATAATAAATTTCAAAGAACAGTGGTTTCAGAAATATCACCTGTCTTTATTGGTCCTCATCACAAGGGAATTAGTTTTAAGAAAAATCTGCTGTAAAAGATGAGTTTGTTCTTAAGTTTTCACTTCATTTGTCAAATTAATTTTTGCAAATTGGAAGAGATAATAAGGTTTTGTTTGTTTGCTTCTTTAAGTCTTCTTGGTCCATCTTATCCTTGCTACTTAGCTCTTGCAGCCAAGGAAATTCACAGTAATTTTCCTTAACACTTTTCATACCAAGTTACATTGTTGACTATTTTGTTTATTGGATTTCCTACTTAAAATCTGTTTCTTTATTGGTTCCTCTTTAATTTCCTCTTCTTTTGCAGAGCTGCATGAAGGTAAGCAGAGTCCTAAAGCTATTCTATCCTAAGTTCTGGTATTTTATATATATATAACTTCAGGGCTGATGGCAATGATACCTGGGATTATTTATGGGTTTTCATAAAAAAGAAAGAGGAAAATACAGAACTGCATGACTTTTCTCTTCCTTCCCCTTTTCCCAACCCCCTCCCCACAGAGGAGTTTAATTTTAAATGATAAATGTGGAAATTAGAGACCGTCGAGAAAATCCAATTTGGTGAGGAGTTTTAAAAATCCCATAATAAACGCAGAGTGAAATGTATGATTTAATGCGGGGCGCCAATGGCTGCTATTATGTGCTATTAGCAAATCGGGGTTGAGAGTGAATCTTTATCACTTGGTGAGTGCGGGCTAGGCCTGCCTTTGCTTCTGCTATTGATTTGTAGCCGCTTGTCATAATGACATCGGGAAGCAATGAATGGAAGATGTGCTTTTGATAGGATTGAAGGGGTGCAAAGGGGGGAGAAAAAATTCAGCAAGTTTTCTATCTCTTCTGCCTGATTAGATTTTTTTCTTCTTTTAAGAGCTTTCACATTCCAATAAAAATGCTAAATCAGCTCTGAAGCAGAATTGTTAGGGAGTAAATAGCTAGTCACATTTAAAAAAGGAAAAGATCTGACTTTACAGCTCTGACTTTACAGCAGAGGATGAATCTAAAGAATATTTCTAGCTCCACAAAAATGATGGTGGTGGGTGGTATGAGGGTGGTTGAGAGCTGGGTAAGAGCATCTGCACTGATGGCACTGCAGACAGCCAGACCCAGATAAGGTGGTGTGTGCACCTGACGTGGCTCATCAGAATACATGGAAATTAAATCGCTGATGTGTCTTTATTTAAGAAAAGGAGAATATGATTCTTGATCTCTGAACCAAAGGTATCTGAAATGAAAAATCCAGACTTTGCCTTAGAGTAGGAAATAATAGAAGTCTCCTTTGCATGTGGGAAAGGAAGATCTTTGTCACTTATAATTATAGACATTTCTCAACAGAAATCTAAAGCTTTGATCAAAGGGAATACAACTGCTGCACTAGTTGGTGAACACAGCATGCCTGTACTGAAGGACATTCTGGAACAGAGGTTCTTAGGAAATGAGAATAGGCTTGCTATCCAGCCATGGGTCTGGTGCACATGGTGAATAAGACAAAATCCATGTGTACTCAGGAGTGTATCTGTGTATGGGTCTACTCATGATGGCCCCCATGAATTTGCATTTCTTATCAGAAGATCCTTGCCATTTTAATTTCCTGCCTCTCCATCATTCTGCCCTCCCTGGGAAAGGGAGGAGGGGCTGTTTGCTTCCTGAGGAGCAGAACTCCACTTTGAGTTCCTTCTTTATGAAAGTCCATACTGATTTTCTCTCGTTATTATTGTTATTATTATTACGCTAGTCAACTGTGATGAAGAGCTGTAGGCTGATTAAGGGTTGTGACTCTGACAGCCAGTTCCTCCCTTTTGCCCTAACTAGCCTTAACTATTCTTACTTACAGAAACCTTCATGGGATAGCTGAATGAGCCTGGTTTACAGGGCTCACTGGCAGAGTATGAAATGGCAGATTAGAAATCAATGTAGAGAGTCCAAGTGCCTACTTCATCACTCAGGAGAAAGAAATACAGTATTTCTGGTCTGAGCCTTGTACTCATTAAAATCAAATCCTTTAAAAAATTTTCTAAATTAAAACAGTGATCAGTAGGAGTACGGAAAATTTTATGCAGAGGGAATTTTCCAAAGGAGGACAAGCTGAAGGCAGTGTGCAGATGAAGTATGTTGTTTACCATACTGCCCATTGGCTTTATGGAGCTCTTTGTGTGTGCCGTGCTTGTGTTCAGTAAAGGTTTGTTTGTAATGTAATAGACCCATAACATGGCAACCCTCGGAAGCTGAAAATACTTGCGAAAGGGATCAAAGACAGACCTGCTAGGGGGAGATGGCTGGTGGTGCTTGCTGAGGGCAGCCTCTGCCACGAGGCTGGCAACCTTGGGGAGGGCAGCCTGACCAGGAGTGACAAGTCCTTGTGCGAGAGCGCGGGGCAGGCGGGCTGGGGTGTGTGAGGCACGAGGCATGGGCAGCAGCCGGGGGCCCAGCAGCGCCCGCCGGCCGGCCGTGTGAAGCAGGCCTGGCCCAGGAGCAGGAACCGACGGGACGCAGCCTGGGTCAGAGACGGGTGCAGCCGGACCGGGTCCCATCCCGTGCTCGCGAGCTGGCTGTCAGCGGACAGAGGAGCTGGCCTGCGGAGCCAGCCCGGAGCCTGCACCGCCTCCCAGCACGGATCTGGCTGCCCGGCGGCCGACGGCACGCTGCGTGGTCTGCCCTAGCAGCAGCCCCGCTGGGCAGCGCCGCCTGGGCAAGTTGGCCACGGGGTCAGTGCTAAACAAGGTCTGGAGCCCTTGGGCTGTGCAAATCCCCTCAGCTACCTCCAGCAGCCACAGGGACCTAAATATTGTTTCTCAAGGCAAGATGTGAAATGGAGAAAAACATAAATAAGAGCTATAGGAAGAAGAGAGAGATGTGTATGAGGAGGACGTGTGTTCATTCTCCTTGAAAAGCAGTATGTTGTTAGGGGTGTTGCACATTTTCTCACTGGAAGTGTGTCTCAGTGTAGCTGTATAGTGTGCAGAATTTGAGAACCAGACTTTTTCATTAAGCAACTATCTCCTTTACTGGGTTTCTGTCATTGTTTCCAGCGAGATGGAGCTGAAGTGTCTGGTCCCGGCCTGCAACTTTAACCAGGGCTTCTGCACAAAACAGTGTTTTAAATATACAATTCTGAATTTGGAATTGAGATTTGATACTCTTGTAGAAAGTCCATTTTTTTGGCCTGTAACTGGATTTTACTGAGTTGAGATCATGAACTAATTTTGGTGGGGAGGAATGTGTTATTCTACAATGGAGTGGAGGATGAAACTATTCACTACTGGCTTGGTCTTATTTGTGTGTTTCTCTTTTTGCTTGTTTGTTTTATGCTTATCTGGGCATATTACAGTAAGTACTGGTTGAAGAATTAATAGGCAGAGCGCAGAGGATGCAGCTGAGAATGCATGATGAATTAGGCTAGTGCACAGACTTTTCATCCACCTTCACATTGTTGTGTATAATGGAAAATATGCTAAAATATAATAAGGCTGCAGTTAACTTTGCAGTCCAAATATATATTCCTACATACAAAGAAGTTCCCATTCATTCAGAACCTAATTATGTGTTTACTGATCCCATCTAGGACCAGTCTTGTTCGCATTATAGTTTCTGGCAAAATGCTCATTGACATCCGAGGTGCACGAGTAGGACTGTGCTGCTCTCCTTGCCTGTTCTGTCACCCTGGCTTACAGCTGTCTCATTGCGGATAGAATTGGCACTCAGATGTGGAACATGAGTTTGTTTCTTGCCAGCCATCCAGCACAAGCAGGGAATAAGGCTGAGGAGTTGAAGAAATAATTGAGATTTATGTGAAGGGATAGTAATGTATGCACACATCTTGTCTTCATCATTCTGAGCTTTGAGTATTTATCTTCCCTGCTTTAATGTTAATCCTGTTGGTATTTCTGTGGTTGGCTGTTTTTATTGGTAGACCTTAAGAAAAGAAATTGCTGTCTCTGTTCTACCCTGAACTAGAAGAGAATAGCCACCAGGAGAATGTACATGCAAGTGTGCAGCAGTGGAGAATGAAGAGACCATGCAGTAGAGTTGTATGGAACTGCGTGTTCTTAAAATACTCAGTGTTTTAAATGTAATATAGCATCTCAGCCAGTCTTTTACACCATTCCAGGTTCTTATAGGGACTTTGTGCTATACTTAGTAGACAAGTTCTTTATATCTAGTTGGGATATTCAATGCAATTTGCTTCCATTTAGAGCATGAAAGGAACCAGCCTGTTTCAAAGCACCCTTCTCCTCATCTACACATACTCAAATTTCAGTGTATCCTTCTGCCCTAGCTGAATCCTAATATATTGTACATAAATGTAAATCCTTTATCTACCTGGTAATTTTCAAGATACGTCTACGTACTCTAATCCTAAAGCTATTATGAAAAAGGAGTAGAAGTTGCAAAGAATATACATGTATTTTATAAAATTAAGAACTGAAACCAACCAAAAAAAATAGACGTATATAATTTGTCAACTAAAGATGCTAACTGTAGACATGGGAGATAGTGGGTAGTAATGAGAATTTTGCCCCTCACAATACTAATAGAGGAGCCAGTTTTATGCACTTGTAGGCTTACCTTTTTGAGTTACAGCTTCAAAACACAGTTCTGTATTATGTTGCTTTGGCACTAAAAATAAACAAGTTAGATAAGAATTTAGGAAGGGTAATCTTTTGAACAGCTCAGCCATATCAGTTACTTTTGAAAGCAGGAACAACATAAAAAATGCCCTGAGTGTTCCATCTATTCCAGTATTCAGTCTCCAGCCTCCAGCGGTGGCAGGGAAGATGCTGTGTAGGGCAAGTCCACAAACCCCACTGCTATGTGCACCCTCTAGGGTGCACAAGCATTGGTTTTGGGTTAGTTGAAAGCGTATCTCTGTTTCCTTACACTTGCTGAGTTCCTGACAGTATCTACTGGCTAGTCATTTATTCTTCATTCTGAGATGATTTAGTGTTATTTTGGTTATTTATAACTCTTTCCACTTTTTCTTTGATTTTCTAAACATCGTGAATAATATACCTTCAAGAATTTCCATTAAGTGGCTGACAAATGCTCCAATTTTAACTCAAGTTCTTTGTTCTTCCTTAAACCCTTAGGTGATAGATCCAGGTCATAAAGAAAGCATGCAACAGAGTTCCAAGTAAGAGCCAAGCCTTTTGACCTCTAGTAGATGTACAAGACTGTGTGTCTTCAAAGGCAATGTACTGCTTGCTTAGTTACTTGATGCTGGAGGAAAATACCTTTTTACAAGTTGTTAAAACCACACCAGACATAACTGTACTGCAGTCTGATGTGTGCTTTCTCCATTCTCAGATATGAACCTGTGCTCAACTTCACAGGCTGCTATCCTACTGGAGATAGGGAAGTATTGCTACAGAAATTCAATGCAAACTCTTTAGTGTCTCATGTTGCTTTCTTGCTACAGACAAAATAGAGGGGATTACCACCTGACCTGCCTTTGTTCAAGAGCATCTGTTGACTATGAATCACAAAAGGTCGGACTCCTTAGGAATCCATCTCACCTCTCAAGAGCAAGTCGTTTCAGCATGCTTGTACAAACAGAACGGATTATTTCTTAGGCATGAATGAAACTGTGGGAGCCCTTTGCTAGATGGGAAGTGCTATTTTGGACCAGTCTTCCATGGTGTTTGATAATAATGTAACAACCTGATCCTCTGCATTTATTTATGAAAGTAGATGGAAGCCAGGAATCAACATTGGAAAGCTTTTGATGCTAATGCAATATTACTTCTAGAATGTTTGCTTGTGTGATACTTCTAAAAAGATGAATCAGCAAAAGTACAAAAGGCAGCATGCCAAACTGTTTTCTGTCTTGTTCTAGTGGCTCTTAGGTGCAAATTTTATAATAGCAGTAGAGGAGGCTGATATGACATCATCTTTCAAATACAAAGAAGCTTCTGTCAATGGGAAAGGAATAATCTGTTTTCTATGTTTAAGAATTAATTATTTAAATAGCAGGTAGGTTAGATTAGCTGCTCTGAACCTGTAGTCTGTAGACCCCTGGGGTTCTTTTGAAGGCTCTCTGGTCCATCTGTCTTTTAAGTGTTAGCAGACATGTGCTTTTTCCAGTTAAGAGTAATTGTTCATGTTGTGACTTTTTTATATGTAGATTTTTATTGTCATCTTCAGGAACAAAGCTGTGAAGGTATACTGACAAGTTCCTGAGTAACCTGATCTGATTAGACCTACTTTGAGGAGAGGGTTAAGCTAGGTGACCTCTGGAGGTCCTTTCCACCATAAAATTATTCTTTTGTATTTTCAGAGAGCTGAGAGACATCTTTTTTGCAAGGTTGCAGGGAGAAGCTAACGTCAGGCTTTCATATGTTTTGCCCCAAGAGCACTGAGATTGTGGCCCATGGCATGACTCTCAACAGTCTGAGGCAAGTTGCACTAACTTCTAATGACTGTCGTAAGCTGAAACATTAATTGTGCTAACCACTTTCTTTGTTCTTTGACAAGGGCAGAGTAGCACAAGCTTAGTTTGACCTTATATATTGGACTACATGTAAAATAAACCAAGGCTTGAGACAAAAAACACTAGTAAAACTTGGGCATCTTTAAGTTGAAATAATTATTTGGACTAAGAAAAGGCATTTGGCCAGCTGGATTATTTCTATAATAAGCAAAGATATAATTACAATTTCAAAGAATATTTTTAAATGTATATGTTGCAAGGAGAATTGGCAATTGTTTTCTAGGAATTCCTTCTGGCAGCTAGGTGAGGAGGAAGAAGAGGAGGAGGAAGGCCACCAGTAGTCCTTGACTAGAATCGTGCACTTACTATTGCATTACTGTTCCCTGTTTTGTGTAGCCCAAAGGAAGAGGAAGTTACTGTTACTACATGGGGGTAGCCAAAGTTTTAAATGCTTTCTCTCACCTTATCTTTGGTTTACCCCTCATATTCCTTTGCTTTGTATTTCATGAGTCTGGCACAACTGTAGACATAGAAACCTCTAAAACTTCAGTGGCTAGGTGAAATAATGGCATATCAAACCATAGCATAAGTTTGGTAATACTTTTTCAGAGACTGAAGATGTAGATTATCTGAGCTACCTATTTTTCCTCTTTTATGTGATTTTTTTTTTCTTGGTTTAAAAGTGAGGGGATAGTGGGCTTTAACAGCAGCTTCTAAAATTCTCTCTTCTTTCTAACAAGTACAGGTGATATATCTTTGATAGCTCCTAAAAGCACATTGATCATTTTCAATTTGGAAGGTTTTATATAATAGCACTGTGTTTGTTACCGAAGACAAGATCAGGGATGTTTTTTGAGTTACTGTCTGTTAGAAGAGGGTCTCAGATGTTCTCCATGGTGATAGGCATCCAGAGCCCTGTCCCACTGCACATGAACCCCTCTACTCCCCGGAACCAGCTAGGGTTCAGTTTCCAAACATGACTAGCTGAAACTCTGCTGGAGTTTCTCAAAGCCCCTAGCAAAGATGAGAATTTATTTAGTCATTATATTTTCAACAAGATGCAGAAAAATTCTTCCGTGGGTAGTTATAAGGTAGTCTGTCCACTGCTAATGTTCTTTCTAACTTTCTTGTTTCAAAATAAACAAAAAACTGTATTATATCATAAAGCACAAGTTCCTTTGCAGTAATTCCAAGATCTAATCAGGTGTTGTGGACAGTATTGTCTTGTAGTTGTGAATTGTTCAAGTTAGCTGATTTCTGTCCTCATTATGTAAAACTTAAATATTCACAGTCTTGCTATAGAGCCCTTTTTCAGAACCTAAGGGTGCAGTTTCTGGAGCTATTTAAACATAGATAACCTTCCATGCTAAGCAGAAAAATTCCATCCCTCTCATCTTCCCTTCCTAGCCTTTAACTTTTGATCCTTCAGTTCCCTTGTACTGGTATTGGTGCTCCTTCAGCTGCATCATGAGATTGATCAGAGAGGTAAGCTGGGTGAGAAATGATGTGGGTTAATGTCACAGGGGAGATGGCAGGAACATGCAGAAGGAGGAAGGTGGGATGTCTTCCTCCTCCTCCTTGGTAGTTTTCCAGACATAATAGATTAAACCCATGGTGAAACAGCAGCCTGACTTTGGATGAGGGGTGCAGCATGTTCCAGATTCTCTGCTTTGGGATGGAGGAACTGCAAGATAGACTCTGAACTATTTTCAGTGATCAAAGATTGTGGTGCTAAAGCTAACAGGTGAGATGACAGCCATACATCAATTTAGCAAACAGAGCACTTGCTTCCATGTGCTCTGCTGGGAGTCAATGGTTCTGTGGGACACATGCCAGGTGCTTCAGGAGCATCCTCTAGCCATATATCTCACAGGGCAGGCAGAAGAATATGCTAAGCAATAGCCTCACTCACAGGCTTCCAGATGACAAATACTGCTTAAATGAGTCCATTAAAGTAAAATAAACCCTTCTCAATGTACATGGGGAACATATATAACTCAATATATGAAGCACATGTGTATTTGCTATATTTAAAACCTGAATCTATAAAAAAGGTGTAGTTTATACTTCGAATAAGATACACTGGTTACCACCCTGCAGCTCTGACTGTGTTTTGAGAAAATTTGTGATCTTCTGAAATATGTTAATATTCTGAGAGAGGTATGTAAGATACAGGACAACAAAGTACTTGTTTTCATGGAGATGTGATCCAGCTAGTCTGAGGCTTTGAAGAAAGCACTTTATGCAGCTTGAGACTAACTAGATAGTCTTTCTAAACATGAAGACATCTGAGAAAGTTTTACATTTTGGGGGCCATCTTGTCCTCTATCCCTCTCCCAGGGCAGTTTTCTCCTGCAACTCCACAGCCTTTGGAAGTAACATAGCTACAGCAGACAAGTGGAAGTAAGGAGCTTTAGGTTCAGGAGAGCTAGGTTTTCAAGCAACAAAATCCACCAAAACATCTGGGTGGAAGGAGGAAAGTCAGGAATGGAGAAGAATATCTGGAGTTATGAGTGCCAGAGGGTGCTTTGTCTGGGTCCTGGAAATGGAAAATAAAGATAGCTGAAGGAGAGAAAGAAAAAAATATAAAGAGGGAGTATGGAACAGAAAAGTGTGTCAAAGCCTGGGTCAGTGAGTTATGTCACGAAGGGATGTGTCTTGTTGGCCCAGTGGGGTTGAACTAGAAGGACATAAGCATAGTATTGGAATGATCAACAAAAGAGATGAGAACATGTCAAGAATAGACCTTTGTATCCTGCTAACAGCTTGTGAAAGGGAGGCAAGATCCTTTGTTACCCCAAGTCATGTACATTGCAGCATGTTCCATGGTTTTAGGTTTGTGGGTAAGAAGAGTGATGAAGTAATAGAAGGTAAAATCACCTCCCTTTTGGGGGGCAAAAAATGTCATGGTGGGCTGGTGAGAGATGAGAGCACGGTGGCACATGGAGAGAGATGAGAGCTGGACCACAGAGTGAAGGGAGAATGTAGTACGGCGTAAAGAATGCTGAAGTTCATCTGATCTTGTCCTGCTTTAGGATTCTTGCAGTGCTGTTCCATCATGCTGGTGGTAGTGCCCTCTGAAAGGTACCACACTTGCCTGTAGGGATCCCTGATGGTAGTAGGGTCAGTGCTCTCCAGTGAGGGACCATTCAAACAAGTCATCTGGAACCAATGGGGTTTGTGCCTTTCATTGGACTGTGCTTTTCTGCATACTTCCTTTGTCAGCATAAAAGTCTGTTGAGATCCAAACTACATTGTAATAATTTCCATGCAAGACAGCCAAGGTTGCTATTGAAAACAAAATTTAGTCTGTTATACCTTTCCTGGCAAATAAGCTTGAATAATTAAAGGATTTTAACAGTAAAAAAGTACCTGTTTCAATTATTCAGAGGGTTAACATCCACTACCTTGTCTAAGTGCAGAAAACTGGTGGCAAAATGAGGTTTCTCACTACAACTTAAATAAAATCAGTCCTCGCCAACCCCAGTTACTTGTTTGCCTACTTATACCTGTGTTAATTTAATATGGATCTTCATAGGGGCTTAATTTGAGAACAAGGAGGCAGCAGCTATGTTCTGTCTCCCATCTCTGTACAGATCCTCCCCTCATCGTCTCAGCAGACAACAGTTTGGCTTGCTGCCTTGGAAGGATATTTACTACAGTGACTGTCAGAGGAGTGGGATTTGTGATGACTGGGATTTTTCAAGTGGGTCTCAGTCCTGCTGCCTCGCAGACAGAGTGAACTGTAAAGGGTCATGAATGCTGTGACTACTCAGGAGCTTCAGCCATCTTACCACACTTGAAGTTGTGGGAAAAACTATAGGAATCAGTTTTGACATGACCAAAGGTGTCAGCACATCCTACGTTAGAAATAATTTCTAGGCCTTGAGCTGGTTTCAAAAAAAAATAAAAAAGCTGGAGAGACTTTAATTACATCTCCACTAGTGGTAAAACAGCACTGCCCCAAAAAATTAATGTGACCGATGTCTATATTCTATTGAAAAATGAGAGCTGTTCTTTCTACATAGAAAACTATGCACACTTACTGTCAATCAGAATTTCCTCTAATGCCTGCCAACAAAAAGGTCCTGTCCTTCTGGGCTACAAACTATTTGTTCCTCTTGTACAATCTTTATAAATGTGACGTGTCTGTCATTGTTCAGAAAAGGAAAGCTGATGCCTGGGGTGTCTATATCTTTTATATTTGGGAGGGAAGGAATAGGCTTTGCAGTGGGATTTGAGTCTGAATCACAAACTGTAATTTTGTTGGAAATGGAAGAGTAGATGCAGTGAAAAACTGAAGAGGGAAGTGCCTCAAACTCTGAAAATTCCTGCACTTCCTATTAATAGATCTGTGTTTAAAATAATGTGAAAAATTAAATCTCTCTAAGGCATTGAACCATGTATGTTCCCACGAGTGCTCAGCATGTGTCTGTGCTCCACATATCGGATATTGTCCCTCCCATATTGGCTCCAGGCTTGCATTGCAGCGGGAATCTTGGTGAGTCTTGTGGCATCAAAGCTTTGGAGATTCATAGCTGGCTTGGTGATTTTATAAAACATTTGTGTTCTCCATACTTTATTAGTCACTGACAGACTCATTGTTTATAACATACTTCTCAGCAAGCTGTTTGCAACTCATCGCCCTGCTTGCTTTATAGTCTATAAATATTTAATTCTTTAATAAACTGCTTATATGTAATATCAAATGACTGATGCATTTCTTTCCCCTCTTCAGCAGTGCTACTATTTGCAAAACAATTCTTTTTTTGAATATCAGTATGTTCTGTAAATGCTTGAATTTCCTTTTCTAAATAGCAATTTCTTCAGGGTATTTGGTGAAATGACAAGCAGAGCAATGGTTCCCACAGTGTTTTAACAGCTGCCCCTTCCTAAAGCCTTCAGGGGGTGATTCACTTTGAAATGGTCACAGACTTGTAATCAGAAATTGTTCGGGACAGTGGTGGTAATATTTCACAGCTATGCATGTCAAAGAGCAGTGGTTGCCTGTACAGGCCAGAACACCTTTATAGAAGCCATGTGAGAGCATGCTCAGTACTATGCAGAACATGATGGATATCACAGAGTGAGCATCCTTTTTGCTCACTGCAGGCTGCATCACCACCTCCTCTGCTTCACACATGGACCTGTTGCAGATACGGTCCAATGCAAGCTCCTCGCTGGGGAGCACTTGGAGGAAGAGTAGCTGTAGGCTTTTGCTCCTGAGCTGCTCGACTCCCTCTTCCCTGGGGTTTCTCTTACCCAGGAGCAGGCAGCAGGCTGGCAGTAGCATGTTGCTCCCCCTCTCTCTTCCTTTTGGCCCTCCTCCAGTGGTGGTGTTGAATGCCCACCTGTGTGAGGTTGGAATAAGGAACTCAAGGGCCATGAGAGAGGACTGAGACTGCACCACCACCTCTGTGCTTCAGAGCCTGCATTTCAGTCTTTGTCATACCTTCCCACTCATGGCACGTTTGTCTTTAGCCTTCTGCCCTTTTAACCCTGACCTTCCCCTTCCCTAATGGTGAAGGCTCACAGTCTGCGAAGGCGCTGTCCAGGATTGAGGTTCTGTTGTGCTGTGCCTCACTGCCAGAGCAGAACCAAGTCTGGGGAAGGATTCATGTACCTGGAACAATGACAAGGGCAGTGTTGCTTTAGTCTTTGTTTTTGTTCTTTTGTGTTGCCAGGCACCATTTTTGACAGAGAGCCTCTGCATAAAGCTGTTGCAAGGCTGGGGACCAGAATGACTGGGCGGCACCATGTGGCACCTTCTCATTTGCTGTTCTACAAGGTCTAGGTCACAAGTGCCATTTCTGGGATCAGAAAGCAATTGGATAGGGTGGATGGAGTGGCAGTGATCTGCTCATGTCACTCCAGCTCATCACAGCTGCTCAGTTCCTTACAGCAGACAGGCTTTGAGCTGATCACTGTGTTCTAGGCTGGCTGGCATACCTGCTGCGTTTTATCAGGATGACAACATCTTCTCTGAGCCTTCAATAATGTTGTGTGGTCATGGAATGGAATATTCACATCTAACTTCAGAGTTGGATTGATGATCAGGCTATCTCTTGTGCCATGAATCTTTGCTCTTTTTGAAACTACGAGCAGAGAGAGCCTGGATCTTGCCTAGAGGTGGTACTGGTGTCCTATTTTTGATTGGAACTGGCAGGCTGTTGCCTGTGCATGTGCATGACAAATGCATCTGTTGACATGCAGGAAGGAACAAGGTGCAGAGGACAGCTAGACGGGCCTGTGGTTATGAATCTTTAAGCAGCACTGGGCAGCAACATCCCTCTTTGCTCAGGGCCCCTGCATCCTCTGCCCATTAGTTTTAGACAGATGCTAACTAGCACGTAATTCTGTTTGGGGATCTGTCTGGGGCTCTTAGTGCTCCCTTCATGGTGGAGCCTGCCTAAAGAAGACCTGGTTGGTGTTTGCTTAGAGGTCCACAGCCTCCTTTGGGCAGGTACTCATACTATATTCTTGTCTGTGTCAGACAGCATACTTTTTAGAGGCAGAGGAACCACCCCAACCTGACACGTGGGGAGCTGCTCAGTACTGTTCCTAGAGTCACTAGTAAGATCTGTGTGTGCCCACGGGAAGGAATAAGAGGACAACTTGTCTCAGAACAGGTCCTATCTGCCATGGCCTTTCCTCTCTGTCCTGCCTGCTCTCTTTCTGGGTGTAGAGAGGAGCCATGCTCCCTCCCTGAAGACCCAGCATCAACCTGAGCCTTGCCCACACCATCAGGCAGTTTGCTTTGAAGGCAAAGCTGTTCAGGATCTGTGCAAGGCAAGTACACAAGAAAGACCCTCCTAAATCTAATGTCAAACAATGAAGGAAGTAGGGTGTTGCTGTTTGGTGCTGCCCATTTTATCTTTGTTAACCCTTTCTTCACTTATGTAGGTGCACACCCCTGATCCAGAAGAGCATTCCTAGCAGAGCACAGAGTAGCCAGAAGTCCCATTTCAATGTGCACAGATTTTTGTATCACATTTTATCTAGTGATAACATTTCACTGTTTTCAGAAAGAAGCGGCTGAAGGAGCTCCTACCCCACTGCCAGCTCTCTGGTGGCACAAGCAGCCAGGAGGAGCCCTGCCTGGCCCAGGTTCCCCATGCTGCAGACAGAGCCAGCAGGGCAGAGACCTGGAGCCAACTGCCTCGGAGCTGCTGTCCCTGAGAAGCGCACGTAAGCCTGACATTAAGCAGCAACCGTGTCTAAACACCAACACACACTGCTGTGCTGTCATTCCACCCTCAAGGCTGTCACTGGGCCCCTCCTTTTTTGCAGATCTGTGGAACTTAACACATTCACCCTCCAGTTCCTCTTCCGTTCCCTTCCTACCACGCACTTCACTGAAATTTCTGAATGGAAACACGGAATTGTCTAGGCATCCAGCTCCTAGCCCTCAGAGAGTCTCCAGGCAGTGAGTGCGTCTGGTGCCCTGGCTTAAGTATGAGTAATGATAAATAAGTAAATCACGCAGTGGGCTGTGCTATTCCCTAATGAGCCTGTTTGTCCCAGGCACTGTGCAGAAAACACTCTTCTCCTTGGCGATAACCTTTCTGCATATTAACATTATGCATGTATTCATGTGACTTCCTCTGCCTCACCACCACCTCCTTCAACTCATTTGAATAAAAATAATTTATGTGGACATTCCTTCAGTCAGGATTCCCCCCCCCCAGTAATATTTCGTTGATGCTGTGCACCCAAATGGGGTCGTTATGCTTTCGCATATCATTAGGGCTTTATAAAGAACAACAGCGACATCTGCATGTGCCGCAGTGCTACAGAGATGGGGGGAAAAATACAGAAAACAAACCCCAAATGAGCTCCAAGCTTATCTGACTGCCTTTCCTCAGTGCCTTTGCCACCACCATGGACACAAGTAATTGTACAGTGTAATCACATCACAGCTCATCTGAATATTCATAACCAAGACAAAGACTTGGAGGAGAAGAAAAGTGGGGGAGGGATAAGAAAGAGAATTAAAATATAAAACAGCATTTTGAAGCAAAGTTCTGCATTCAGCTCAAGAGATTGTCTTGATACCTATATTGTCTGTCTGTCTGCCATTCAAAACCGCTGGGTAGTGGTAGAACTGCACACATAGCCCCCCTCCACTGGGAAAGAAAATAAAGCAAATCAACAAACAGCAAAAGAACTGCCCCCAGCAAAAGTGATATTTGAAGAGTCGCCAACGGTAGCTAACCAGCTGCTGTTTTACCACGAAAGAAACAGTCTATTGAGGGAGCTTTATAAAGACACCAATTAATATGTTGTGCATGTATAAGATCTACAAAGAGCCCACTGTGTTCCTCCCCCCGCAACCACCACCTTCTCGTCCTGATCAGTGCCAGTGGAGAAGGATCTGAGCTACCAAATAATTGATTAATCACTTCAGCGGTGACAACACCCCTCTCCAAAATAAAGAGAGAAGAAAAACAAACACAGAAAGAGGCAACTGTTCACTAATTAGTTTGTAAATTACCGCTGGTTCCATCCTTTTTACCTTCAAAAAACAAGCAAAAAAAAAAAATGAGAGTAGAGAAACATAATCCCATCTTAATGTATATGTTGTCTTCATTTCTTTTGTTTTACTCTGGCATCCTTTATTAATATTAACCAAGAAGTGTGGTGTTTGTTGAAGCTGTGGCTGGCTCTGCCAGTTCGTTCCCCAAAGAGCTCCTATTTCCATTCCACTGGAGCTTATATTCCTTTAAATGTCTAGCGCAGCATCATTTCCCCCTTTCTAATACATCACTCTGCTGGAATTAGAAGAATCCAAGGTTATATCCAACTTCAAAGGTTTCCAAGTCATCATGATTTTAGTAAAAGTAGAAGACAGATCATGGAACAAGTCCCTGGCTTTTGAAGATAGGCATCATAGGGACCTTTTTCTCTCTGTCGCTTTCTCGCTCTCCCTCTCTCCCCCCCAACTTTGTACCTCTCCAGCTCTGAACGTCCCGCGCTAACGCAGTTTAATGATATGCAAATGAAATATGCATAAAACCATTCTACTGTATGATGATTAAACACTGGAGACATTAACAGCCGACGCTTCACTGTTTGACTATAATAATCTTTCCCGAACATCCACTTTGATTGCGGAGTTATGGAAACCCATAGCAGTTGGCAGAGAGAGAGAGAGAGAGAGGGGGAGAGAGAGAGAGAGAGAGAGAAGGAAGGAGAGATGCAGGGACGCATCACCCATCTCTGCATTTATCCCACTCCAGGAGACGTTTCCCCCCCTTTGTACTGCGTTCCTACTGCTGTCTTTTGTAATCCATCCATGCGGTCGCACCAGGGCGATTAACGGGAAAAAAAAACCTCTTTTCTCTTAATGTTTCAAAGCTCATTAGCCAAACGATTATTCCTCATTAACAGCGAAAGCTCATTCATTAAAAGAAAAAATATGCCCAAAAGATGCCAGCGCTGTTAATCCTGAGCCCTGTAGCTGGGCTGTAAATCCCATGCTAGTATTTTCCACGCAGAAGGGAAGCGCGCCAATCCACAAAAAAAAAAAAAAAGCAAAAAGAAAACATTTTGTGTGTTTTGTAAAATCCGCAAGAGAAGCAATTAATATTCCCGTTGTATGACTTTATTTTTTTGTCTCTCCCTTTTGTTTCCAGTGCCCTTCCCTGGCTCAGCGCCCGGTGCCAACAGAACACCTTGCAGGATCCTCAGCAACGCAGACAACGTAAGTAGCCAGCTGTCCCTTGACGCCCTCTTCCAAAAGCCTCAAGCCCTCCAGACCCTGCAGAGTGTGTGTGGCTCTTTCCCTTGCTCACCCCTCCGGAGTGCCACCTGGGTTTCACAAGTAGCACCTTCCAAATCTCTCTGTCTTCAAGTTTGTGCATGTCTGTGTGGCATCCCTCCTCCTCCTTCACTCCCATAGTGGATCTTGCAAAGGGCTTCAGATCGGCCCCATTCATCTCCCTGGTGATAGCAGTGAATGTAGATAAATCTCTGACTGCCTGCTTGCTGCTGGAGTATGATTTTTATTTTGTCTTCTGTGTATACCTAGGTCAAAAATTGGGATGTATACTCACATTGTGTAAGTGCATGTGTGTCTGTGTGTATGTGTGTGTCTAAATGTGTCTCACCCAAGCACACAAACATACATCTCTCTGCATGTGTATATGTATATTACATGCGTGCACACAAATATATATATTCACACATGTGTATACACACATATCTAGCACACACACACACTCGCACATCTAATCTGCAATCATCTGAGCATTGTGTGCATATGTGTATGTGTGTCCATACGCACACTTCAGTGTGTGCGTATGTGCATACACAGGCATCTCTCGCTCCATCTATAAACATTCCCTCTCCTCCCAGCAGAGGCTGTATGCAGCTGTGATCCTGCCCTATAAGAGCGGTATTCCTTCCTTCCTTCGGCATGCTATTTGGAGACCTTCATGCTCCTTTCTCAGAGTCTCTCCCGAGCTGCAGAATTGGCATCTTTCCCTGAGGTTGTCCGAATGGCAAATGGCATCATCTGTAGCCGGCATGCTTGCAGCTTCTTATGGCATTTCTCTCTTGATGTCTGCTACTCCCTTTTGTTTGTTGTTGTTGACTGGGCTGGGTGTGGTTGTTGGTTTTTTTTTTGGAGTTAATTGTAAATGAACCTGAATGGCAAACACGCCAACAGCTTGCGAAAAAAGAAAAAAAGAAAAAAAAAAAAAAAAAAAGAAAGCCCCTCACAAACGCCTTCTGCTGCGACAGATGCCCATGTTGCCCCTGGCATGGAGAACGGGCACAAGGGGTTTGTTGTTGAGGTTTTTTCTTTTGCTGTTTTTATTGTCCGCGTTTCCTTTTTCCCTTTATTTTTAAAGACTCCAAGATGCCGGCCTCGGCTTGGAACAGAACGGTGTCATGGCGGAGACGACGGCCTTTGTCTCACAGGGTGTGAAAGCATCCGTTGTGCTGGCTCCACTGCGGCAGAATGATGTTTAAAGGGGGGAAAAAGTGCTGGAAGTCAGGGTCGTGCCGTGCTGATGGGGGAGCCCCGCTCCCCAGTAGCTGCGCGCGTCCGAGGAAGGGCTTGCAGCGGAAGAACCTCGTCTGTAATCCTGGCACTCGCGCCTTCAGTCGCTGCTCGCTGTTTGCTCCTGGGGGTCTGGATAATCTCCCTTAGCGTTACCGCACTGTCTGGCCCGCGCACAGGGCCCCCGTAACATATACCCGCCGCCGTTATCACACGGAACTGTGGCGTTGCCACTGAATGGATGGCACTGTGCCAACTCTTCTGCCATCCGCCCTTGCAGCTTTTTTTTCCTCCCTCCTCCCTCCCTCTCTCCCCTCCTCCTCCTCCTCCCGTCGACTTGACGTTAATTAACACACGGGTTAATTGATTTTAAAAGCTGAAGAATTACAGTTAACTTTTCCCACAGGGTACAGCCGCCAGCCGCCTGGCACGGCTCTGCCGCCTGTGCCGGTGCAGGGGGGCAGGGAAGTGCCCGCAGCAAAACCACGGCGGGCTGAGGGAGGCTGCCTGCCCGCGGCGGAGGGAGCCGGCACGCTCCCGCCTCGTCCTTCCCAATATGTCACCATCATGGTTTGTGATAAACAATCAAACAATCCCTCCCCTCTGCACTCCCGCCACCCTCCCGGTAGGAACGCAGGCTCTGCCCAAGTCGAAGCAGCAAGGCTTTCCCCCCAAAGGCTCGCGGTAACACGCCAGCGGCCAGCCCTGGCTGGATTTCGCACCGCAGGGCTCCCCGCCCCAAGCAACCTGGAAATGGCGAGGTGGGGAGTTTGAGGACTGCTGTCTTTTCTCAATTTATCCTGTTTTCCCAGGCGTTTTTTTGTTTCCTTAATTGGCTCAGATATGTCGCTTGGGGTGAGGAAACTCAACCAGGGGAAAGTTAGTTCATTGTAATTACAAGAGAAATAAACCATGTGAGGGCTTTGTTTTTTTGCTTTCACTCTCCATCTCCCCAATCTCTGCCGCAAGTGAGGGTGAATGACAGTGCAATTGGGAGGAGACATGGCAGTGCTGGGAACTTGCTGCTTTCACCTTCTTGCGCTTTCATTTTATTTCATTTTGTTTTTTTTAAAAGCATGAAGCAAGTGAAGCGACAAGAGGAATCCATTATGCAAATCAGGTCACATTTGCATAATGCCTCATGACTGGAATATGCAAATTAGTTGTATAATTTATGAGTGCCAGTGTCTGTCTAAAAGTGTTTCCCAGAATTTATAAAAAGTGAGACGTGGGGAGGGCAGCTGGGCTCACTGCCCTGCCAGGAGGGCTCTGTGCTTTCTTTTCAAAGTCTTCCTTCAGACCAGCAGCTGAAATGCTCATTAATGAGAAACAACCCCCCTTTACACGCATTTCCCCCCATCTTGTTTTCTGTTTCTCACCCCGCCAAGCCCCCACCTGCTCAATCCGAACTTCTCCAGAAGGCGACCGACTAGTGCACCAGAGCTGAGACTCCTCCGCAGCCAGGCAGCCCTGGGCAGGCTGGTTCATTCCGTGATTCACACTGGATGGCTCTGTGGCTGCTACCAGCAGGAGAGACTGTTCCTTTCAGGCATGCTGGCTCTGTGGGCACAGCATGCACAGGGAGCAGTGTGTGGACACCTGCCTCTGACATGCATGGGGGGATTGCTGCTCATCCAAAACGTGCCGCAACTCATGCCTTGAGTTGGAGACCTGTGCCTGACCTTCCAAAGAGCAGCAAGGTCAGTGCAGGGGTGGCAGTGCCCCTGGGAGAGACCTCAGGCTTCCTGCTTAGAGCAGGCAGTGTACAGTTTCAGCAACGAAAAGGTCTCTGGAATACTCTGGAAATGCAGGACAGGGGCCAAGATTGTTTGTGGGTTTTTTTTGTTTGTTTTTTTTTTTTTTTTTCTGCATGGCTGAAGATCTCAGGAGCACCAGGAGAATGCAGGTAGGCTCTCATTTCATATGGGGAATGCTGCTGCTCTGAGCTGTCTGCACAGGGAGAGGGTAAATAATAACAAACCCTGGCACGTGGAAAGCTGCAGAGTGACTGCGACTGCGGCGTGTCTTCGGAGTGTACGAATCACAGGCTGCCTGGTCCCAGGCATCATCGTGGGGGTGCCAGCAGGGTGGTGAGTCCCAGGGCTGGGGCAGCTCGGTGGCAGCCTTCCTCAGTTCTGAGTCTCAGCTCTGGGACATCCTGAAATGGCTTTTGGGCAGGAAAGTATGGTTTGCTTTTCATGAGAATCTGTGTTTTGGGTTGTAAAAACGTGTGTTTATCTCTTTGGTTTCAAAACATTTTTTATTGTGTTAGTTATATGAACTGATGAATCTTTAACTTGCAATCTGACTCAAAATAATGTGCATTTTCCTATGCTTTATTTAATAGATGTATATGCATGTAGAGTACAGGTCTTGATTTTGACAGTGTGTGTTATACAAAACTTCTCCAACACAAGGTAATGATTTCGTAAACTGTGCTCTTAACTGTAGGACTTCTGGTGGAGACTCTGCATTAGGTATAGAGAGGACAAAACTGGCTTATCTTCTATCCTGACAGGCAAGGTGAGAGGCACCAGCCCATCCAGACTCCAAAGCATGTTTTGCTCATGACTGTGGCACTTTGGTGCCCTCCTTTTGCACTGGGGGGGTGATTGTCCTCCAGAGCTGGTCCTCACTGTTGAAAGTAGCAGATAAGTAGCTGTCTGACATGCAGCTTGTTCACGGCAAAGGGCTGGATCAGTGCCACTAGGAGTACCTGGTATGTCTGCTGAGGGCAGCAGAAGGCAGGCACTTTGTGAGGAGACGTGGAGATGTTACAGCTAAGTGGAGGGCCAAGGGCAGAGGAAGGGAACAGCGTGGTGGCCCTGGGCAGCGTCCTGGCACCCCAAGCAGGGGCTCTGGATGGGTCGCACTGTCAGGGCCACTTATACCTCCAAGTAAGGGTCTCTGCTTTATTCATCATAAAAGCTCCTGTAAATTGGAAAGGAGAGGAGATGATCTGTTTGCTTGTTAGGGTGTTTGGTGCAAGGACAGAGGATCCCACACTGGGATTTTAGAGTTGTTCTCCAGTAGTGCCTGCAATGGCCATTCTTGCAGGGGCTGGCTGGCACTAAGGCCTGGGGTCATGGGGTGGGAGGAGAACCTTGGTGGCTGTATAGCAATTTGCAGGCAGTGGAATTCCATCTCTGTTTGGGGAAAGCCCACAGCTTCTTCTGGAGGACTGACTCTGTGCTCTCATCTGTATGGGTCGCTGGCTCCCTCCCCACCACTGGTTCTAACCCATGTGGCAGAAGGAGAATATCAACACTGCGAGCACAGAAGCAGTGACGGAGCTCTTGTCTCCTTCTTGGGGCACACTGCACAATTCATGTTTCCTTATCGCACCTGCTCTCCCCGATTCATGGGACTGCCCTGGAAACCTGGCATGCCATCCCGACCTGCCCTGCTCAGCTGTCCCCAGGGAGAGCTGCCTGCTAGGGCACTCTCTCCCTTCCAGTGTGCAGGGCCTTCTATATATGGATCACTTTTCAGTGTTTTCATAAAACCACCAAAACTCATGAATGCTCCCTTGTGTTCTTTGATGCTACTCTGAGGACTGGTACCCTCAGCTTTGTATTTAGGGATGTAGGTCATGTAACAACAGTCTGTATAGCATGGCGAATCCTTCACACAGTATTACTCATTTATTGTCTGTGTTATTATTGAGGTGGTGTTTTTTGCCAGCTTGTTGTTTTGTCACAACAAAATTTGTGTTTTCTTCTTGTGTCTTCCAGTGCTTTGCCTCTGGTTTCCCACCTGCTGCATTTGAAAGATTCCCTGCAGACCTCTCCTTGAGACTTACCCGGGCCTTTCTCTGCAATTCTTGCTTTCTGTACCCTGAGGGAGGTAAGCCATTTGAAACACCAATCAAGCTGAATGGCAGAGTCATGCAAAATGGCACTTATTTTGCTGTTGAAATGGCTTCCTGACCTGGCATTGTTTAGGCAATTTGCTCTTTAGCGCATTAATATGAGTGCTTATTATGTCTGCATTGAAGGCATCTAGTCTTCATTAAGAGGGACTTATTTGGACAGCCATGTCTGCATCCTGATAATTCAACCCACACTTAGAATCATAGAATATCATGAATTGGAAGGGACCCTCAAGTATCGTGGAGTCCAGCTCCTGGCTTTACTTACTTTAAAATAATGTTTTTTTGTTGGCATTGGTGCAAAACTCAACCAGTCATGGAGGAAGTACATTTCTAGCGTGAAAGATAAGAAATATGAAGGGTATGTATCTCTAACCATGGATTTCCAAGTTACCTGCTTGTAAAATTTATACAGAAAGTAACAGTTGGACAAGTGGCACACAGTTCTCCACTTAGCAGCCCTTCTCATCATTTTCCTCTTGACTTGTGTACTTCAAAGTCACCACAGGGAAAAAGACTGTTGTAATAGTCTTGTCTACATAAGGCCAGGATTAAGCAAAGACTTAATGGACTTTATTGCATTTTTGCTAATTGAGGAGTTTGCAGTGAAGGACTTCAGTGACAATTCTCAGCTTTTCTATACAAAGAGTACCCCTTGGGGTTTTCCCAACAATAATGTCTAAATTGCAGAATCATGAAGGAGAGACGTTGCATAGCATACCTGTAGGATTTTTTGCTAGCCGTGGCTGTTCCAAGCAGGAAGTTGCTTTTTGCATGTGGGACTTTTGGCATCTCAGCTCTTAGGACAAGCAGAACACCTTGTCACAGAACTTCCTTACAGACACAAAGACCACTGGCCACCTCCTTTGCCATGAACACTGACCATGCAGTCATACTGTGTTTTTTTCTTCTGTCCTTCAGTCACTTAACAATGCAAAAGAGATCTCCCTCTCGGCACATAACAGTGGAGGTTCTCCAAGAGGTTTTGGTGGTGGGTCTCACTGGAAGTTCAGCACGCTGTTTCACACCAATCCCCTTTATTCATGTGCTCATTCAGAGACCTCCAATAGACTTGTGAGCTGAGGCTTCTCTCAATGCGGGGGCCTCCCCAGCAGCATGAAGTTTAACCATGTGCCGACTAATATTACTTGTCATTATAATTTCCACCAAGAAGAGTTCCCACATTCAGCATAGCCATTATAATACAGTAATAGATGGCCACCTGGAGCTCCAGTTCCTTCGTCACTGATCCTGAATAAGGCATGCAACATCAGCCAATGCTAGCCTGGGTTGCATGAATGCTTCTCATTTTCTACTCCTGCAAGTGTTGTTCCTTGACAGCTTGAGCTATTGATGCCAATGTAGCAAGCCATGTTCTAAGCTGCCAGCTTCATCCTGGCCTTTTTCACTTTGTCACAAGAAAGGTGGGGTGCAGGAAAAGGTCTGAGCACTGCTTTCTGAACAGTTCCATGAAGGCATCAGTTTGCCAGCAACAGGCATCAGCCATCAGTGTTGCACTACCAGCCTTGGCACACCTGATGGATGTGTCTGACATAAAAAACAACTTGTCTGCATGGGACTTACTGCCTGATGGTTGTAGATAACAACAGTTGTAAGCAAAGTGTGTAAGATCTTTAAATCTTTAACAAATCTCTCATTAATCCCAACTAAGTAGATTAAAGCTGACTGCAGGCTTTAAAAGAAAGCAGGTTGATCACTTGTAGGACAGAGAAAGTATATACAATGAAAAACAGTCAGACAGATAGGCTGTAATGTGCAGTTCCGTTGTTTATAGTCTAGATAAAACTAGGATGGCAGTCAGACCCCCTGGACCTGGGTTCAAATGGAGCCAAAGATTCAGTGAGATTACACTGTTCAGTATGATTCTGCATAGAGTGGTTAAAAAATATCAAAGATGCTACAGACAGATATTGTCTATGCAGTACAGACACAGGAAACAGAGTCGTTCTGTGTGAATGATATCTTGAGAGAAACAAAGCAGGGTTCTAAAATCCCATATGAAAATCAGGATCCTTCGCAGAATCATATAATAGAATCATGGAATGGCTCAGGTTGGAAGGGATCCTGGTTCTTTATCAGGGTTCAGCCTGATGTTAAGGTCCTGAATATCTGAAGTCCTGTTTGTGGTAGTCTGGTAATCTGTCTACAGTAGTCACTGGAACTGATCTGTATTTGTAATACATAACTCTGATTGGCAATGAAATGATTAAATACCATAGCACAATACAATTCAGCTGAATATTTACATTTTGCTCCAGTAATCAAAGAAAGGGATTTTGTAAGGTTGGACTCTTAGCTTAGACTTTTGGAGTGACTGGAGGTTTTTCTTCATTGCAACCATGTGTTCATTTTCTAAACACGTATTCCCAAGTGTAAAAAGTCCATAAACATTACTAGCTGTCGGTGCCACAAGTAAGGTGAAAGCTCTTCATCAAAGGCCAGCCATAACTTTATAAACATTCCTCCTTTAATTGACTGACATGCTCTCAGCTGGTGCTCTCCCCTTTGCTCACCTGTCCTCCCACCTTATTTGCCTGCTCGCTTAGTTGTCTCTGGCTATGTACCCAGGGCCATATACCATCTGTCACTCTTTTGCCTGTTTTGCCTGTCCTGGTGCCTTGTTTCAGTGATGCCTACTTTCTTTGCTAGTTCAGTGATTTGGTTTTCTCTGTCTTTGCCATTGACTCTCATCATGATGCTGTTCCCAGACCAACAATGACTAGCACAATCTGCTCCAGCATCGACATGTGTGTGTTTCAATGGTAACTGTGATGACTGGTGCTAAAACTGGCAGCAATACCTACTGCTTCTGTGGTCATATGGCTGAATGGAAACACTGATGTCAGCTCCTGAAGATGCAAGGCAACAGTCAGGTCAGTGGCAGGTTTTCTGAGTTCAGTGGTAAGCAAGGGAAAGCAGGATGCAGGATAAATCTTCTGAAGGGACAAATGCTGCTTGATCAGCAAAGCCTGAATGAGCATGGGTTCAACAACAGACCCTTTGGCAGTTTTCCCACACTGGTAGGTGGTGTTTTCTTCTTTCAAGAGCAGCTGAAATTTGAGGGTGCTTTGTGAGCTGGCCAAACGGTCATGTCCCTGTTTTCTACTCACCATGTGAGATGGGCAGAACAATAGATTTGATAAAGGTAATTCAGACTGGGCCTTCACCATGCAGATGTAGTTCTTCAGTGGTAGAAGAGGATATTGTACTTAGGATGAGCTGAGATCCACTCACCTTCCTTCCCAGATAGCTTCCTCACCCAGCAAACTGCCTAAGGGTGCAGTAAGTAGGTTAATGCTTGCTTTAGGGTTAGCCTGAGGGTGAGAGCTCCCCAAAGGCACAGCAGAGTTGTGTTCGTTCTGTGTGTGTGAAAGTTCATGCACGTGGAAACCTTCACAGTGAATACCTGCTGCTGCCATTTAGTTGTTTTATGTCCTTCCCTCCTCATTTCTGTCACAGCAGTGGAAACCTGCATAACTTTGTAGCTGGTTACTGAATGGTCCTTTTACATATCAGTTTGCTTCTTGTGTTAATTTGGTTCAATGATGCCTTGAGTCACTCTTTCGAAAAAAAAGAAAAAAAAGGGCAAAAAAAACAGTTTTGACTCTTCTGTTTGGAAGCAAGTAGAAAGAGCAAGGGGCAAGAACAGAGAAACAGGAAACAGAAGCAATTCAAAAGGTGGCAATTACATCTTTGGGTATGATTTGAATGCTGCAAACATTAATATATTATAACATGGAGAAATAGCTATTGCTTTGTCTCCTATTTCCAATACACAGCATGTGTGCTAGGTTCCTTCATGGTTCTTCAGTCTCAGAATGTGGAGCACAAGCCACAGGCAGCTGAACATCTTCTTGAAGAGGGTCAAGAGAGCCAAAGGCATCTCTTTTGGGCTTTGAAGACCCATAGCTCAGATCAAAGCAGGCAGCAGTAATGTAGCTCCCAGAAAACTGATTAGTTCTTTTGTGTCATCCTCCAGCTCCCAGCCTGGGGGTCCCTCTGTGGTGTTCTCCAGGGCTGAAGGAGGGGCACTTGTGCCCTGTGTGCACTGCAACACATGCATCTTCTGGGAAGAGCTACGGGAGAGACAAACACACCTGCTCATCTCTGAGGCTCTTTGACTTGGTCACTTCTTGCCTTGTGCTTGGAGAAAAGTGACCTTGAGCTTAGGCAGTAAGCTTCAGAGCAGTGTAGCTGTTCCTGTGCTCAGCTCCTTGAGCAGAGCATGGAAAGCCTCATCCTGCAAGAAACTCTGTGATGACAAGCGGCCTGCACTGCCGTTAACCTCAGCAGTGACGTCTGAAGTGGTGGTGGTAGAGGACTCTTTTCAGTGGTACCCAGTGACAGGATAGGAGGCAACAGGCACCAACTGAAACACGAGAAGTCCGGCTGAATATCAGAAAACACTTTTTTACTGGGAGGGTGACAGAGCACTGGAACAGGCTGCCCAGAGAGGCTGTGGAGTTTCCTTCTCTGGAGATACTCAAAACCCACCTGGATGCCATCCTGTGCAACATGCAGTAGGTGACCAGGAAATGTGCTAACAGGAAATCATCCAGGAAGTCACCAGGAAATGTGCTAACAGAATTCAGGCAAGAAATCCTGGATTCCAGTGGCATGGACAGTGTGCAGTATCTGGCACAGCTTGCCACACACTCATACACTGCTCTAGGGTTGGTTGGCCAGCTCCACCTGCACACTGCACAGGCAGAGACCCAGCCAAGAACAGCAGAAGGTTGCAGAAAAAAAAAAAAAATAGACCAAGGCTTCAGAATTTTCTCCCACAAAATGCTGAAATAACTACTGAATTGTACTACACTAGAGTATTTTAAGACCTTTTAAAATAAAGCAAAGAACAACTGTAAGCACTCTAAGTAAACACTGAGGTACAAGGTGTGAATGTCCAGTTATGCTTCTCAGACATGCATGCAAACACCCAGAAAGTGCCAATATCAACATATTCGGTAGGTGCAGGGAACTAAGTCACCAAAACAGGGGCAGCTCAGACATCCCTCACTGCAGAGCAATAGTATGCCCCTTCAGAAAAGATCAAAAAAAAATAATACGGAATTTTGCAATGGTTTAACCTTAGATTTTCTCTGTATATTTGTATAACTAAGAAATTTCTATTTTCTCTGTATTTTTTTTCCTTGTCTTTGATGCTTCTTTGAAGCATCATCCCTATTAAAATCTGAATTGTTTTTAAAAGTGAATTATTTAATTCATGGTGTAAAATCCTGTCTAAACATTCTTATCTTCATTTAAAAGAGGCATGCATTGATTAATTACCAAATTAAGTTACTCTGAACCCAAATCAAAGAGTTTGCTCTAGATTTTGCAGCAGTTACATTAAATAATTTTAAACTGATTTGCAAGTGATGCTGCTTTTACCTTATACAAGGCTTTGATTTCAATTCTGCCACGCTTATACGCTTTACCTTGCATCCTTTTTCACTTTCTCATTCATTCCTCCAGTTCCCTGTCTCCTGTCCTCTTTTCTCACCCGCTAATGTTGTAACTTTTCTTTTTCTTCTGCTCCCTTTTTCTGCACTGTCACTGGCAATTTGTTTGTGGCCTTCTGGTCTCCAGATCAGTGTGCGTGTGCTTAAACCTAAGTATTCAAAGTCAACTTACCATTTAAGCTTTAATGTTCAAAGCTACGATGCTTAACTTGAATGTAATATTACCTTATGTTGTCACATAAAGTTAGTATTGACCTTTTCTATTAAAAGAGTCTCTTTTTGATGGCTTGCCACTTCTTTGACCACTTTAAAAATATTTTCTATGTTCTTTTTTTTGTCTTGGCATGATTTTTTTGGTATGATTTCTTGGAAAAAAGAATGAACACTTCTTCAAAAAATTAGTTTAATAGAAAAAAAAAAAAAAAAAGCATGGCTTGTTCAAGACTGGGGGGGGGGCACCTTACAGATATTTTCTTGAAAAACTCAAAAGCCTCTGTGCTTCAGTGTAAAGACCTCAATATTTTTTTGCCAGAACATTTTAGCAAGGTGCTGCACTTTGCCTTTAGATTTAGGCTTAACTTAAAAATTTCTTAACCTCCCGTCCTGCTGGCAATGCCTGGGATTCTCTCGTCTCCATTCCCAGTGTGTGTACTCTGTCCTCATATGAGCACAGTAGTACCACACCCTGCCTGCATTCCCAGACTGCAAAACTTGGTATGATTCAGCGTTCATGATTCAGTTCAGCCTTTTTGTGCATGTGCCTTATAATCTTATTCTCTGATTATATGCTTCAGTAGTTAGGTCATGGATTAATTATTGCTTTCTGAACAGATCAAATGTATAGTAGAGGTGGTTGCAGTCTGTGGGGACTTCTCACCCAACTGTTGTGGAATCTTGGAAGTGTTAAAGAGTGACACATAGTGGCTTGGGAATTGTGTCAATGGGGGTTTGTGGCCACAAGCTTGTCATGTTACTAGAGACAATAGAGAAGCCAGCCTCAAATTGTGCATTCCTTATCTTCAAAGTTTTCAGCCTGGAAGATGAAGGTTTTATTTGTAGAATTGCTGAGTGCTCCCAGTTTTGCTTGGAACACATCAAATATTGTGAAGTTGGTAAATGCTTCACAAATCAGAACTAGACACTTGAAATCAAGCACCTATAATTAGAGGACATTGAATGCATGAATCCTTCTCTGCGTCGATTCTGTGTTTTTAACGTGAGGGTAATAAAACTCACAGGTGTGCTAAGATTAGGTAATCTTCCAGGAGAATTTAGATAGTGATGAATGTTGCAGAAAATCTCACAAGGAGACTAATAACAATATTCTATGTGAGGTTTGAAAAGTGTGCAGTAAATGCATGTTGGAGCCACACAGTAATTTGTGAGAGATAAAGGGAAATATTAACTGATTACCTTTTCTGTGAACATTATCCACCTTGTGAATGGATGAATCCAGGATAGTATATGGTCGTTAGTTGGAGTCTATCATCTGCTTGTACAGAAGGGCCCAAATTATGCTGACAATCTAAATTATATCATATCCAATGTTCTAATAGTATCTTGTAATTGTAGTATTTTTTCAAAAAAAAAGTTATATTGTAGGCACTATTTTTAAATTAAGAAATGAAACCTTTTCTTGTGCATGCTTCCACACTTAGTCCAGCTAATGAAAACTGCAAGGGCGAGGCATTCTTTGAAAGTCTTCCTCAGTAGTTAATGTTAGCAGAGACACCAGAGCATTCTCCTGGCTATTAATCTACAGATAATAGAAGGTCCATTTCTTAAGTACACACAGAAAAGGAGAAGAAGAAATACTGGCTATGACACAAAATGAATTGTCTTTCTCCATGCCCTTGTAACCTAGGGCATGTAGTGCAGTCTGCCAGCCATTGCGTTACAGATTTAAAAGTGCTGGAATCTCTCAGTTCTTTAGCAGGTTGCCTGATGGATTGGTGAGTAATGTACTTGAAGAGTGCATTACTAAGCCCCAGACTAATGGCTAGCTCTTGCCCATGGCTTTTGCTATAGATCATTCATTGTACTATTCATAAGCTCTCTGCCAGTCTGTGTCTGGCACTTGTGCTGCTGCTGTTAACACCATTTTCCTGATGAATTCTGCACGAACATCCCCCACATTTTCAGAAAGCAGGTAGTAAACAAGAAGAAAAGAGTGAGTCATAGTTCTTGAACAATTCTCCTCATGCTCTTTTGGAAGACATGGAAAGGATAAGCTGATGGACATGGTACTCATTGACTCAGTATTACTTAGGCCCCTAGAAAACTCCCAGGTTTTTGCACACCTCAGGGCATCTTGCCATCCTTTAATGAGGAAGTTTGCTTTCCTGAGAACACTGATGTTCCAGGTCACAATAAGATAGAAAGGCGACTGGGTTGCTGAGCATGGCTCGTCATAAAGGAACTAGTTAGTTTCTCTGATGTGTATTCTGCTGTGCTAGAAAGAGATGCCTGGAGGTAATTGTCAAGTTTTGGCCAATGTGTGTTAAATGAGGTCCAAGCTTCACAGAAAAGATCATGTCCAGGGCTGACTTGTGGGCTGGCTTTGGTGAACAAGGCTGGTGTGTGCAGAGGTCTTAGGAATGAAAGTTGTCCCCTTTCTTTAGACTCCAGGAAAACTGCCCATGAGCTGTGGCTCCCTGGTGTGGTTGAAACTAGCTGGACATCTCCCAGCTCTTTTCATTTGGAGCATGGCACAGCCATGTGAAATAGCAATCCAGCCAGCTATCAGCTTGAACCAGTGACTCAGCCCACCTCCTGATGTCTGAGCTATCCAGGACCTTTTCCAATTCCTGAATCTGGTAGCTTTGCTGGTAGAGAAGCTTTAAGCTTTGCTCTGTTATTCTGTGTTCTTTGGCTTAATATTTTTGCAAGTTACTTAAACTTATACAGTTCTTTATTAGTGTATTCCTGATGAGATTATGAAAGGGATAAAGTCTTCATGCTAAGGAATTTCTTCTACAGTAATCATAATAAACTTTACTGCTTAAACTACACATCAGAAATAAAATTGTAAAAACAGCAGATGAGGAAAATTATCCAGTAGACAGAAAGCTATGGAACTAGAAATAGCAAACTGAGCAAGAAACACTACATTTTCTAGTTTGCTCCATATGTAAGGATGTGCATTTTGAGGGAATAGTTGTAATGACATCAATGCATTCAGGGGGATAGACATTTGATTGTTGCATAGAAAGACCTCTTTTTACAAGGGCTATTTTTCTGTATGCACTTCAAAAACAGCTTCAACACCTTTTCATTGCCCCAAGCAGAAAGCAAATTCTGGTTCTTTGTAGTATGCACATTAATTCAACAACCAAAAGTCTCAGGGTATTCTGCACACAGAAACAGGTGGAGGATGCAAAGGGTTTCAGACAAAGACAATGCTGCTGGAAAAAAAAAAAAAAAAAAAAAAAACTATAATAAAAACAGAAAATCCCAGTGAGTATTGTCAATCAGATTATTTGCATGCTCTTTTGGAAGATGTTTCTGGTAATAAAGCATCATCAGTCTGTTATTTCTCTTGACCAATATTTCTCAACCTCCCTATAGAAAATCTTGTAGTGGCTTATATTTAACTGAGAATATCCTCTGCTTGTATCCCATCTTCTAGCTTGAGTTTTCTTTCTTTAACAAGCACAACAGCATGCTGCTCTATCTTCAAAGAGGAAATTAATTCCGTCCGCAAAAGGGTCAAGTGCTAGAAAGTGCATAGCAATGCAGTTTGCATGGCAGGATCCAGGAGATATGATGCTAATAAGATTCTAAGATGAGAACAGCAGACTGGCTCTAGGGATTCAGATGAAGGGTTCTGTAAATTTTAAAAGAAATGGTCTCCAAAAACTAATGATGTCTGCTTTCCAATTCATTAATAATGTGGAGCGGGGAGATGGGAGTGAGAAGCAGGCCATGCTTTGAAATATCAAAATGTAACAAGGAAAAAAACAGTGAGAACTCATCTCATTGGGGTCATAAAGCTGGGAGAAACAGGCAGGCTGCAGGGAAACATAGTGTCAGTGCCTAGAGGGAAGGAAATTGCACTGTATGTTCTGCTATGTGTAATTTATGCACAGACTCTTTGCCAATGTTGATGTAAAAAATTCTATGCTGAAAAAGATGTTGCTGTATTGACAGAGCTTTTTCAATGTTCTTGTTTAAGGTGACTTACTACCTGGGATGTCTGATGGATTTTAAAATGTATCTGAATTGTCTTAGCATATTTACAAATGACTCTTTGTAAACCTTCCCCTTCACCTTTTTGCATTGCATTCACGAAACTGAGTAACAAGAACCTGAACCTTGTTTGTAGTTAATAGTGGAAGAAAACCCCTCAGGCAAAGCCTAATGAACCAAGAACAATTCTGAGCTTTCCTCTGTAATATCTGGAGAGACTGTGCCTTTCCAAGGGCTGCCTGGACACATCGTGTGACCTTGCTGCTTTACATCATTAAAATTTTCCATTACTGCTATAGTGTTTGCATGGAGGTGCTATTGTGCAGATATTATGCCAGAGTCTCTCCCTTATGCATGCAGAGTTCGCAGCTAATAGAAAATGTCTGTGCTTGAACAGTTTCCAGAGTGGGAAGGTGTGCAGCAGGAGGATTTAGCTCAGACTTTTATTTTGACAAGGCTATTACGATTTGCAGAGTGAGGTTAAGGTTTCCTCCTAGTTCCTCATTTTTTTTCTGTGTGCTATTTTCCTATCACGCCTCTAAACCTCCCATCAGCAAGGACTGGTGAGGTTCTGGGGAGCCCTTCCTGGCAGTGCTCAGGTGCCAGCCTCAGGCCTGCAGACCTGCTGCTGCGGGACGCTGCTCCTGCTGCTCCGAGAATTGGCACACCCCAGATGCAGCCCAGACCTGCCACAGGTGCTGCACTGGCCCCCTCATCCTGGGCACTCTGCTTGGCCCAGGTGTTTGACGAGGTATTTTTGAACCCCATTAAGACTCGCCTCCTTTGTTTGCTGTGTTTTGTTTCCCTGACACTTTTTTCTTGTGGTCTGCTTCCACAGTTTCCAGGTCCCATCTTTTTTCTTAAGTTTGAGTCACGCTATCTCAGCAGCAAGTCATTCTCAAGACAAGTGATTTATCTCAGGTACACAAGCAGGAGTTCAAAGGAGAGTTTAATAAGTGGTGGTGCATGCTTGGGATACCCTGTCTACTCAGAAGAGTGGTCTTCGCAATGGCTTTTGCTGAGCTGCAGAGGCAAGTGGCTCAGCCGAGAGTCTGGGATGTGGTGGGCAGTCTCTGGGAAATAGCTCATAGCATCTGGCCAGGAGGATGGAGACGAGTTTTGTTTCCTTGCTAAAGCCACAGCCATGGAAGCAGGTGAAGTGGGGCTCTGCAAACATGTTCTCAGAGCAGGTTTCTCTTCCTGTGGTTATCAACACTTTGTATTTTTTCCTCCAGATACCACGTGGTCCTCAGTATTGCCAGGTATGCTCCAATTGTTCCTACAGCAAACCATGAATGCATTGGCACTAACTTCAAAAGCCACAGCCCTCACCTTTGTTCTTTTTTCTGCATATTCATGGTCTCCAGTGAACATAAATCAGCGCGACTTTACAGGCCTTCTCTTGAACTGCAGCGATGATACAGCCATGTGTATCAAATCTTCCACTTTCCTCATATTTATGTCTCAAATGCTTCCTTGGAGAAGAGCTGAGGAATTTGTTTCCTCGGGAAATCTCAAGATCAATTGATAATAATTTTCTTGAAGATTTTCCAGTGAAGTTCCTGCTTGTTATTCAGTTTCTCAGCACAAGGTCACAAAATGACTTGCCTGCAGCCACATAGTCGGTCAGTGGAGCAGACAAGTTCACAGCTGCTTTAGTGGAGATACAGTTGTGTACCTCGGGACTGTTTTATGGCATTGGTAAAGATATAAAAAGAAGCTGGTTTATGGAGGCTTTTTTTGTTCATGTTCTTAATGAAGACATTTAGCAACTGAGTTGATTTTTGTCAGAGATCTTCCAACAGAAAAAATTCTGGATTGAAACATGGTAGTAACATGACCATAACTACCAGGACCTTGGCATGAGCAATTATTTTCCTAAGGTCTTTGCTTGTGGTAGAGGGAAAATGAGCCAGCATTCCAGTGTTAAATGTAAAGATTTCATAAACCCAAATTTCCTGAGTTCTGTGCCCAAACTAGACTGATGTGTGACGTCCATATCTCCCTGCCAGAGTTATGCATTTCTTTCTGATTTGTATCAGCTTGTTGCTGACTGTTTTTTCTAAACCTTTATCTGAGAGATGAAATAAATACCAGGGTGTTGGGTCTTTTTTTGCTGGAGGAGAAAAAAATCCATGTTTTCTGCCTTCGAAACCTAAAACTTCTGTTATAAATTGAGGACCTACTGCTGGACATATTTCACAGTCTTCCTGAGTGACAAACATGTCCTGTCCTCATCAACCTGGAAGAGCCTAAAGAACTACAAATTGAGACATGTAAATTTCTGCAAATCTAGGAATGAGACACCTATAATTGTGTCACACAGGTTCCAAACAGCCTGTATAATCCTTTTGAAATACAGTAGGAAGCGCTAGAAACCAGTGAACTCTCTAGTATTCTGGGTGTTGCACTGGAACCTGTTCTTCGGGTGAGAAGCCCTGCTCTGGGTGACCCTGTTTGAGCAGGGTGGTTGGATTAGATGATCTCTGGAGGTCCCTTCCAACCTCAAACATTCTGTGATTCTGTGTTTCTTTCCCCTTGTGCTGTAGTTTCCACTGCAGCACACTAGTTTTGTGCTTGCATTATCAGTTAAGGTTATATGCATTCATTAAGGTTGTATGCATTCTTTGTGCATGCAGCAGACAAAGTAGACAAAGATATTGCAATATCTGTGATATTAGTCTCATAGCACCCTGCTTATAGAGAGCTACAGTCATGTTTCTCATCTTGTAGCTATTCTTTACAGTCCGAAATACTTCCTCTCATGGAACAATAATCCTCAGCAACCCTAAATACACTGTCCTGAGCATTTTAAAATAGCATCTCTGATGCTGGAAGTCATCTCACACACTAGTGACATCACCTGTAAGCTTACTGTAGCAGAAACCAGGCTTACCCTCCCTGGCTCACGTACCCTCTGAACTGTCAGAAGAGACACTCTTTGGTCTGCAGTTAGGCATTTAATTTAGTTCTGATACACAGCTCCTTGCAAAAGTCAAGATTAGCAAAGTACCAGCTGTTTCACTTCTGTAAGCAGATAGCTCCTGCCCTCCTTCACCAGGGCTTAGCTGTTAGGAGCATGAGACATTTCAACAATTGCCTCTGCTGCACCTATTCATAAAGCAAGTTCTTCTTGCATGGCTATAGGGTAACAGAAAGCAGGGGAACAAGAAACACATGAAGAACTGTTACCTATCCATCCTCATATCCTCAAGTGTGCCATTCCTGACAGGTGTGGTATATTATCTAGTAGTGAAGGCTTCTGAGGATGGAGATCTCACGAATCTGCAGCCTGAAACAATGAGTTCCAGTTCTAATTATTCTTCCAGTTCTACTTATTCTTTCCTCTAAAAAACTTTTCCTCATCTCTTACCTGATATAATTTAAGACCATGACATTTGTGCTTTCTGTTGCTGGCATGGGGAAAGTATTATAATCTCACTGTTTGCAGCAGTCATGTTTTTATTTATTTGAAAATTCCCTCAGTTGTTCTTTCTGCAACCTAACCAAATGAATTCCTTCACCTCCTCCCTTAGGGGTCATGTTTCCAGATCTCAGTTCATTTGCACCGTTCACCTCTGGGAATTTTCCAGCTGCTGCACTAATCCTTTCAAGTGCACTGCCCCACACTGGGTACCATGTTTCAGCTGGGGATCAAGCACAAGAGTGACATCACATGCCATGCGGGCTACATCCTGTTAATTTATCCAATATAACATTTTATTTTTTCACAACACTGCAATATCATTTGCTTCTGTTTGTATGGATCCACGTTAGTACTAGCCCCTTCTCAATAAGCCTGTCACTTTAGTGTGTGCCCAATAACCCATATTTCATGTGTCATCACGTAATATGCAGGTTGGAGATGAGGAATCCTGCAGTAAGAGATGAGCAGTGGCATGAACATGTCTACACCCTTCAAGTTCATATAGTGTGTCAGGATGTAGGCGTGTCAGGCAGGAAAGATTTATATAGGCTGAACTGTTGACTTATAGAGACTACTTGTTTCATCACAGAACCTTGAATTTTCTATTGAGGAGGGAATTCAGAGATCTGTCAGAGTGATCATGTGTTGATGGTACTCATCCATTGCCTTATAATCCTTATTCTACTCCTTTTCACACACGTAGTGTTTCCCCAGCAGTTCCTTTCTAGCATGTAACACCAAGCAGGGCTATCTGATTATTGCTCATGATGTGTGTAAAATGCCTGGATCCACGGTAGCCATGCTGTATAACTGGTGAAGACTGAGCTCATTTCAGATATCAAACAAGATTTCTGTGGAAATTTGTGCCGGACCAATACACTGTCAGGCCAGCACAGCCAAGTGGCCAGCCCCAGGCCAGCCAGCGTGTGAACACTGGCACCTGTGCTGCTCCTGCAGCTGTACCTGGAAACAGGGATTTATGTTTTTTGCTACAGACAATTTTGCAAATCTAATTATGCAACTTTTAATACTATGAATTGCTAATCTGTGGGAGATAGATCTACAAAAAGCTTCATAAATAACAGCAGAATGAAATGCACCGTTTCTTTCTCCTCATAACTCTTGTGCTCTGCTTCCCCCTTTGTTTTCAGGTAAATCTCAGATTCTCTGTGTGGAAGCTGGTTCTTACCACTACTGCCCTCCACAAACATCTCTTCTCAGCACTGAGTCAAGCCCTGTGAGTCTCCCATCCTAAGCCAGGCATGCAGAGGAGGGCAGAGGGGTGTTTGTTGCGCCAGGCAGTCCTGTTTGGAGATGAACACAGTAATGCAATTTTTTGGTTTTACCATTCTGAAACACAAGAGTAACTCCAGATATCTGTTGTAAGAACAGCGTCATGCTTCTGGTGCCCCGTGAAGCCCTGATGTGTGGATCAGCTGCAAGCTGCCAGGGCCCCTGCACTGCAGGGGAGAGACACTGGTCCTCACCGAAACCCAATGATGGTAACGTCTAGACCGGCCGAATGATCCGGGCCACATCTGGGAGCACAGAGACCACAGCGACTGGCTTTACTGCAGATCCTAGATAGGCCGTGGATTCCACAGCAGGACTCTGTTCTTATGACAGATACCCAAAGGCAGATTTTCTTTTAATTAAATATTAAAATCTATAATGCAGTCAGCATGGTGCATCCTGGTATGTTTATTTTTATACCTCATGTATTTGCTTTTGTTCTCAACATATGCTTTCATTATGAGAGAGGTTTTTATACTGACCATCTGTGCGTTATGAATGAATTTCAGTTAAAACTGGAGGAGTTGGCAAGCAGCATAGAGGTCAGTTGTCTTTTTTAATATCTCAGTGGAAATGGGTGGCATTCACAGTTGTGGAATGAACACAAATTAGTCTTTTTCTTAAAATAATACTGTAATTGTAAAGTTAATACTTTTAAACTGTTCTCTTTAGGTTTCACGATTAACAGACATTTGAGATTAGTGAAGTATTTCATACCTTGTGTATTTATAATTTCATTTTCTTTCTCTACACTCAGAAAATATCTATTGTTCCAGTAATATTCTGCCTACATTTTAATATTTCTCTCTGCAGCCAAAGGGCAAAAAGCATTTAATTTGCCCATCTCCGAAGGTGATAGCATTTATCTGTGTGTTTGTGTGACTGTAACTGCAGTTCTGTATCCAGTCCATTTTCAAGGCTCAGGGAATGGATTTGGTATCACCCTCTGGATGTCATGAAAACAAGAAGGGAGCTTGAGCTTGCCAAACCCTGTCTGGCATAGTTACCCAGATCAGTACTTGTCTGTAAGGGGCTGCTGCTCTCTCTCTGTGTTCATATTTCTGCTCTGCCTGTCCTCTTGGCTTGGTTGAAATGATGAAGCATCCCGTATGCGCCTTCCTGCTGAGCCCCAGGTACAGGTGTGGCAGGAGGGTTGCCAGTTTTAGCCCTGCAGCGTCTGTAGGTAGCACACGGTGGTGGAAGAGCTCAGTGCCTCTGCACCCTTGCAAGGAAACTGGAAGCATTGATTTCCAGCTTTCCCCCTCTCTGCCATGAGGCAGACTTAGGGGAATCATGGAACCAAGTGGAGCAGCACCAGTAGTGTGGGCAGCTGCAGTGGGGAACCACAGCGTTTGGTCTTGCAGGGAGTCAGAACTCTGTGGAGGTTGCTGTTTGGCAGAACCACAGCAGGAGTCTCTGCCTGTGTGTCGTGACTCCTTCAAGCTTTTAATTCCTCTGCGTCTCCCAGCTTTTACTCCTCCTTCCTCTTTGCCTTGTTATTTTACCTCTTGACCACTTTTCTATGCTCTTAGATCAAGGGCTTGCCCTGTGGAAAGACAAAGCTTAGCCGAAAATTAAGAGGTTTAATCAAAGCTTCTCCAGACAGCATGAACAATCAGCGAACATGGAACTGGACAAAACGGAAGGCCAGTCAGATGGAAACAGAAGGGGTCCACAGATTTCCCTTAACAAAGAACTTGATGCCATTTCCACCATCCCACATGCCACACATTGCTGCAGAGGTTGTGGGTGAAGCCTGGGGAGGTGGGCAGTGGTGGGGCGAGGGCACCATCATGTAACATTTCTTCTCTCGGAACCTACAGCTGATGCCAGTGCTGTTGGCAATATGTCCAGAGACTGCAGGAATTCACAAGGAAAGAGCTCCTGTGTCCTACTCTCAGGATATTCTCACCTGCCTCAGGCTGTGCCTTGAGTGCCATCCTACCCCCTCATGAAAGGATGAGTGTGATGAAAGCAGCAGCAGAGGTAGGGCAGCTTTCCAGAGCTCACAGGCTCACAGGTGTAGCTGCTCCTCGAGGCACTGGAGAAGAAACAGCCATCCCTGGTGGATACAAGCCCACAAGTACCCTTGCACTGCAAGTTCATTCCCAAGGTACCAAGTTGGGCTGACAGACACAGCCAGCGTGAGCACTGCGCTGTGGGGCAGCAGCCCTGGGAGCTTGGCAGTGGGGTGCAGATGGGACAGGGGTACTCTGCTTGTTACAGAGATTCCTTTCTAACTAAAAATTATGCATTTCCTATCCTTTCATATGCCATTTGGCTGCATGGCATTGTGTGCCCCATACTAAGCATGTGAATGCTTGGGTACATAGTCCCTGCTGAAAGTGAGACAATTCCCCCCCATTTCCCACCCAAAAGAAAAACGTGTTTCCATCTCATCAGGCAGCTGTTGGAGCCATTATCTGCTAAGTGGATGGCCTCTCCCTTTAGCTGCTGGCTCAGTACCCACCATTGCAGCAGCACTCCCTTTGCTGTGCTTGCAGAGGTAGGATTGGGATTTGCACCCCCAAGGTCTGGGTGGTGCCTTGTAAAGAAATGCGTGCTGTGAGAGCCTTCTGCCTGCTGCCCCTCCAGACATGGGAGCAGGCATGGTTTTAGTTCAGATGTCCATGTGTGGCATTGAGACTGGCTGCATTAGCCTGCTTAGAGTGTAAGTTGTCTGCTTGCAGGAGACGCAGGAGGCCATAGCAAGTGCCTGTGCTCTGCAAAATACATATACTGTCATTGTCAGCAGTGCCCTGCATACATGGCCATGAGCAGAATATTACAGGTACTTGCAGGGATCTCTTGGGCTCAAGCTGCTTTTCTGGAAGCAAGCAGTTCACCTCTGCCTTACCAGTCTCTGTGTCCTTCCTGTTAGGGCAGGTGCTGTGCTCTCCTTCATGCATGCTGTTATTTACTCCAGCAAGAGACGTTGTGTGAGTGTTGAGCTCCTGATACTTGGTGCCTCTGATGGTGCTGGTATTTTGCAGCCGAAGCCAAGTAAGGCAGAGACAATGTGCTCAAGCATTCTGTCTGAGGAGAGTTTGGGTGGGGGAGAGGAAAGAAGGCTGTTAGATCTATTGCTGGCAATTTAGATTCAGAGACATTTCATCTGCAGTTCCCTCAAGTGTTGAATTGAATAAAACCAGCAGCAGCAGTGGAAAAAGAGGTGGGGGAAGGGCTCTGAGCACTCCCAGCTAAACAAAAAGAGACAGGCAGCTCATAAAAAAAAAATAATAATAAAAAGAAATGAATGAATCCTTGGGCTGAAAATACAGATTTACAAGGAAGAGAAGAGAACGTGTGGCAGAGCCCACCTGGCGGGCAGGGAGGGCCCTGGGCAGGCGCTACTGAAAGCTCCCAGTATTTCTGCAGTGTGAGCAGATCACAAGATTTACTTCTGGGTTTCATGATTTTCCTGGGGCTTTTTGAAGCTCCAGACATAGAATCAAGCAGCAAGAGCAGAGTCCCAGGCTTTCTTTGTGTTTCTTTTGTTTGTTTGGTTGGTTGGTTGGTTTGGTTTTTGGTTTTTGTTTTTTTTTTAATCTACTTCACCTTCCAGTGCTGCAGGAATAAAGTGCAAAAGTGAAACCTTCAGGGGTTAATAATTCAGAAAATAAAGTAACTTAGCATTTATACTTTTGTCACACTTGATATTTGGGACCTACTGATGGTTCCCAAATGCTCTCATGGGATGGCAGCATTAGGTGTTTCAGTTCACCTGCCTTTACAAAGGGAATTGCTGCTGGTTTTTGTTCTGGGCATGCTTTGCAGCCCTTGTTTTTCTCTGTTCTGCTTGTCTTTCCCCAAGCGTCAGATGAGGAATGCTTCCACACAGAGCCACTCAACCCAGCTGTGGCTGAAAGCAGGGTGGCATTCATTGGAGGGAATAAGAGCACAACGGAAAATAAATTACCGGGGTTTTTCTTGCCTTGTGTGAGCACAGTGCCACTGCTTTTGCGATGGTGCTTCCAATTGCTTATTGAGTCACAGAGAAGCATCAGTATGTCCAGGCTGCTCTGCCAGCTTCCCTTGTGATACCTGTGGGGTCGTCCTGTGAAGTTGTTTGCTCTGCTGACAGCACCGCTCAGTGCTGGCTGCATCCCTCCTCTCTGCAGATGTTTCCCAAAGCCGCTGGCTTTCCTCTTGTCCTCCAGCAAGCGTCATGTTGGCTGAGTGGGGAGCGAGACTTTTCTTAAGGTGCTGCCTTACTGTTTCATCAGGTGCTGTAGTGATTTAATCCAATATTGCTGTACAGAAAACCTCCATATGTCCAGGCCAGCACAGCACTTTTATACATGCTTACACAGCAGCAGCACAGCTGTCAGCACCTATTCAGGCACAAGGCAGAGTTTTAACATGTGGTTACTAGCATGTGCTTACTAACATGTCCTAATCATCACCTCTTCCCTGGTGTGGACACTGAACATGGGCAAGATTTGTATATGTTCAGAGTCCTGAGTGGCTTCATGTGTGCATGAGCTGCCTACTGCCCGAAGGGCTGCATGACTCAAGGCTTTGCCAGCCCCTTGTGTGTCTCAAGCCCATTATCTCACCCATTGAAGGCCTCATCTGCATGTTTACCTGGAATATCTAGGCTGGGTATGAGTCCTGCTAGAAAACAGTACATTGTCCACCAGCATTTCTATCAATAATGGAGATAGCAGGGCAGGGCAGGGCTTGTTAACACTGCTCAGGTCCCGCAGTCACTTGCTCAGACACAGGCATACAAATGGATGCTGGTTTGCAGCAACAGGGAGGCAGGTAAGGTGGCAGACATGAGGAGGAACCTGGCTGACCCAGCTCTCCACACTGCCCTGACAGAAGGTGTTTAGATGAAGAGCACATGAGGTTGGTCCTCCACAGCTGACATCCTGCCAGTACCGAGTTACCCACAGCCATGCATGGCAAGGCTGAACACCCCAGAGGGTGGCTCCTGGGATCCTGCTGGCTGTGGCTTGGTTGAGCATCGTGCTTAAAGTGTCCTCTGCCTTGGCTGGTATTCACATGGAAGTGCTTGTAAAAAACAAAGGCAAGGATAGGGTGAAGAGTTGGGACCTCTCAGGGCAGGCACTGATACCTTTCTTTCAGGTCATTCCAGCTGTAAGACAGGGGTCTCAATTTTGATCTCTGTCACAAGGGTCTGGGAGCTTGATTAGCTACTGCCTGTAAAAGGCTCAAGATGTCTTACTGGTCTTACTGTGAATCTAGGACCAAAGAGCAGAGAATGAAAGAGGCTGGCTTTTGGGCATGTATTCTGCTGCCCTGATTTTCTCCCAGTGTTATTGATCTAGTGGCTTGCTAAGATACAGCCCTGCCTGCTGTAGTGGTTTAATTCATTTTTAAGCATCATTATTTTTCATGTTGTGGTCTTCCCCTGCTTGGGGTGCTTCTCATTGCCCATCCCCAAAAATGTCCATTCCTGTCTGTGTTTCATGGCACGCACTGCTCCCACATGTGTGCGTGTGCACACCAGGGAGATGGAGAGGCAGCTTCAGCTACACTAAGCAATTAAACTCCGGTAGCTCAGGGATGAGCAGGAGGCCGTGATTTTCTTTTCCTTTGCAGTAATTGCCTCTGCAATCAGCTTTGATCACCCGAGAGCAGAGGAGATGAGTGCTGCAAGTTGACATCAGTGGTTTTAATATATCCATTTACATATACAGGAGCAGTGCAGCATACAGCTTTCCATAGCGCCTCTGACCTGAAACCATCGCCGCTCCATAGACACCTCATTTAATTTAATACTTCACCGCCACTGCGGAAGCCACAGGATGGGGATGGGAGGGGGGATAATCAAGCCCTCACTCTCTCGCTCTCCGTGAATGTCTGTAGAAATGACATGAAAGTAATTGCTTTTGAAAAGCAAAGCAGAAATGGCACAATTGATTCCACTTAAATGAGAGGAAGAGGGGTGGGGGTGGGGGATGTTCACCCTAAACATGCCACCTTCTTTCCTGCTGCAAGTAAATCGCTTCATGAGGATGAAGGAAAGGTGGGCTCATCTCTGAGGGGCACACAGGTGAAAGAGGTGAACACAGACAGGCAGCGCTGTTTTGAGCAGGATACATCCTCTTGGCTAACTCAGACCCAAAGGCAGACACTGCTTTATGAAGCCGTATGACATCCTTTGTCACAGGCTTTTCTGTTGCTGAGAAGTAGGTAGGGAGCCACATAGCACTGAGCATTCTAGAGTTATTCTGCCTCCCAAACCCACTTGCCAGCCTTGCATCTGGTGGGCGTGTTTGTCCTGCATGCTGAGGAGGCATCAGTTCCTCTCCGTCTCCAGCCCATTGCAGACCAGCTGTGCAGACACAGCTTTGTGACCCCGAGCTGTCTGAAGCCGCCCGCCAGTGGGTGCCTGTCCACCCACCAAGGGATGGAGCCTCCTCTGCAAGCCACCCTGCCGCGTGCAGGGCCTGGCCCTGCGGGGCAGCTGCTGGGAGCATGGGGCAGCAGCAAGGGCCAGGCATTCTGTGGCTGCCAGCCCCTGGGCCAAGTACAGGAAGAAAACACCACATAGCAGTCTCAGGGATGCTCTCTTGAGAAGTCTCTGGCACCAAAGCAAAGCAGAGAGTTTGCAGGAAGCCTGTGGTACTTGGTTCTTGTATGTCCATGTTGCAATGGAAGCCAGCTGTCATTGCAGGCAAAGTAAGAGGGATCTGGGAATCAGGCAGTGTTCCTGTCCGCTGCTGACCACTGCAGTGATGCCTTGCAGCCGGGCACATCCTTCTCTCTTCAGAGCACGTGGTGGTAACTGCTGTGTCCTGTGTTCAACACAAAGATGTTATTTACTATAGCAGCATACAGGCATGCAAGCACATGAGCTCACACTTAGATCCACTATGAATTTGAATGTTTTCCTTTTATTTCAATGTGCATCACACTGGACAGCTATAACCTTTTTCAGTGTGGCTTTGAATGGTTTACATGCATCCAGAACATGGCTTGGAGGAATGCAGGCTACTGCATAACGTCTCCAATACAACTTTAATGTAGACATTAAAGTCATTTTATGTTAATTACATGCAAATTGATTATTAATGTATATATTGAATGTTGACAGCTGGGTGACAGTCTTCAGTAAATATGTTTTACTAATCAGTTAGCATTTAATTAATATTGAAATTCTCTCTAGGTTTAGTAAGACAGTTAGTGAACATTAATTAGGCCCCTGACTGGCTGCGTATGTTGCAGGACGTCCATGGTGGTGGCAGGGCACCACCGTGCTTGGCTGCTCCGCAAGGTGCAGGCAGGCAGGTGGGCCTGGAAAGGGCTGGGGGCAGCAGTTTGGCCACAGGACAGACCGACACGTGCCCTTGAACAGGGAAGTTTCCAGAAGATGTTCCTTTAGGAGAGCTCCCCTCACACCCCGGGCACAAAGCAGCCAAAGGCAGGCATGCTGCAAGGAGCAGAGGTGGTGTTGCCATGGCAGGTTTTGTGGTCATGTGCGTCAAAGTTGTGGTGATGACAACTGAGGTGATGCCTGCTCAGGGCAACACCACAGTCCTGCAGTGCTGGCCATGCTAGCCACGGGAGCTTCGGATGCTCCTCCTTTCCCATTGTTTTGCACTTTTTGTCCTGGGTCTCAAAACCAGTGACCTGTGTCTGCACTCAGCAGCAGAAGCCTTGAGCTGCTCTCAGGGGCGAGCCAAGGCACAGGGCAGGGGCAACAGGTCTGGGCAAGAGGCAAGGGCACAGAAACTCGGGCGGTACAGCGACTGTGGGGCTCTCAGGTCCTCTCTTCTTCCTGGCCCTAGGAAGAGACTCCCATTATTTTGCCCACATATAGCCTATATGGGACCTGTGGAGGTTGTGCCCTGCACATTATCTCCTTAATGTGATCAGCTAACTATGGAGTGTTCATTTCCCCATAAAATAACGCTGCTTCCAGTCATCCATGACCAGTGAAAGCAGCATGTTCTTTTCACCTGCAACGGTCACTTTACTGTACATAGGACCCTTTGTTATGGCCAAGCATGGCACAGCCCCTGGCAGCAGTAGTGTTTCTTAGTGCTGAATTTAAAACACCAAGTGGGCCAATTCTGGGGCTATGTGGCCAGTGTTTTCTCTTGCTTCCCCATCACAAGTGGGGCAGGAGCCCCTCAGAGCCCAGGCTATAAACCCACACATCTGTGCACTCTGGCCATGCCCGGAGTGGGTGAGCAGCGTGTCTCAGAGATGTCCATGGCAGAGGCACCAGGGTCAGTGGCGGGGGGGAACTGCTTCACTGCAGGGTTGCAGCAGCCCCATCAGCTCTAGTGGATCAATACTTAAGTCTTGTCATGCTAATTGCTCTTTGGTTGACATTCATGATCCTTTTCTGCTCCCTCCCTCTGTAAACTCTGTGTAGCTGGGATGCCAAGAAGTGAAAATGCCAAGCCCTCTGAGCCTGCTGCCATTCCCTACCCTAGCTGCAGGTACCACACTCCCTTCCCCTTCACCCCACTCAGGAAGCACCTGGTGGAGTCCTCAGCACACGGCAGAGCTGCAGCACGTAGCCACATCAGGAACTGGTTATTCAGCCATCAGTTAAAATAACTGGCTTTGCTCGGTTGCCCTTTGCCCCCCTGGCCCAGCCTGACACCCCCTCCATGAGCTGAAGCACCCCATGCAGCTGTCTCCCAGCCTTCCCCAATCCAGAAACACCACTGCTGCTGCAGCGGGCGTCAGATCACACCTACCATATTGGCTTCCTGTCCCCAGAACATCAGGTTTTTGCAGCTATTGTGCACGGGAGGTGTCTCCTCCCGACAATCCCCACCCCCAGCATCAGGCCTGTGCTGTTCAGGGTTTTGTTAAGCCGTTTAGTATTAATTGATTTTTTTTTCCATTTTTTCTTTCTTTCCCTGGGCGGGTCAATAGCTGGATGCTCAAGAGCAGAGGATCTATCAACTGCAGACCAAGCAGAGGGAGAGGCAGGCAGAACTGGAGCAGAAATGCAGCCGGATCCAGCAGCTCAGCCAGGACCTGGAGGCCAGCCACCAGCTGCAAGAGGAACCTCAGAAGCAGGTAGGGGAAGATGCCAAAACAGTCTAGCTCGGTGGGCCAGGCTGGGAACTTTATTTAATGCATTCACAACGGTGGTGATAATCCACTGTTTTCATTTAAATGACAGCATAAGGAAGAGCTAATGATGCAAAAGTGGAGTCTGTCAACTCACAGCGAGGAGGGGAAGTCTGGGGAACTGGGGAGACTGGCTGCAGCTCTGCAGCCACTGTACATAGGTGCTTGGATTGCACTTGATTTGAGGGTGTGACTGCTGTAATGTGCAGAAGTCCTGGATGTTGACCCTATTGCTGATCTCCTCAGAGAGAAGGAAAGAGGGTGGCTGTTGGAGAAGAGGAGGGGGAGATCATGCCTCCCAGGACAGTGCTCTCCTGGCTGGTGGTAACAGCGACATGTAGTCAGCCAGGAGACAAGGCTTGTTCAGAGCTGTTCAGCTATGATGACGTGGATGAAACCCTAAATTTGCTCCAGGACATGCAGACATTTGCAATGGGAGTACCCTCATTGCTCTGTGGAACTGACAGGAGGCCTGCTGGGCAGTGTTTGTGCCAGTCCTTGCTGTGCCATATCTGTTTGGTCCCCTGCCCTGATGGAGCTCTCTCCTCCAGTCCCTGCATTTCAGAAGCTGCCAGGAGTCAAACAGCTCAGACAGCGTATTCCTTCTGCACATGAATCTGGCTTGGGGTTGTGCGCCACTCACGTCTCCTCAGCCACGGGTTTATCTGCCTGCTGTCTGCTCGAGCACCTATAGTCGTGAATGGATTTTGACAACAAGCTGCAATTCAGATCCACAAGGCAAACACATTCTTGGATGTGAAGAGAGTGGATCCTGAAAATCTGTGCAGCTACTGCTGCTGCACACTGTACGATTACTTGCTTAACCTGCGTCTGTCGTCCATGGTACCTGCTTCTAATCTCTTTCAGCACCTCATAAGCCAGAAAAATTATGTCTATTTTAAAACTTGAGAGTGAAATATTCTCAATGTTCTGGAAGACTAAATCAGCCAGGTAGTCGTGATACTGGAGTATCAGGTCCCAGCATACTGGATAACAGGAATGAACTCAGCACCGCTGGTTTGTCCAGAACGAGGACAGCATTTTAGAAGCTGGGTGGTTTTTTTTCCCCCTTGTTGTTTAAAGTGGAAACGTTTTGTTTCCCTTAATTTGGTGATAATGAGATACGTTCTTAGCATTTGAAGGAACATAACTAGATACTGTTCGTTGTACTGCTAAGTCATCCTTTGTTCTCCAAGTGTGTATGTGTGTGTGAAGAGACAGCACAGCATGTGGGCAGAATTGCATGTTGCAAGCCTGTTTTCAGATTGCCCACTAGAGAAGGCTGGTTGCTGGCAGTTTGCGTGCTTTTCTCTGCTTGTGTGCATGAATGGCAGAGGACAAATGAATCTGTGAGTGTATTAGTGCGTGCCTGCATTTTGTTCTGCATATGTGTATGGGTGACCATGTATGGATTTGTGTGGGAGAGCATGATAGGGCAGGAATCACACTTCTGTTGTTCCTTATAGTTACTCTGTCATACTCCCTTCTCATTCCACCCCACCCCATCCTACCCCACCCCATCCCTTCCATTTGAAGATGCTGAGTTCAGGCAAGTCTAACTGCTTGGTTTGGGTGCGAAAGTGACAGATACAACACATCAGCTCTAAACTTTATCCTACAAAATTCCCAATTACAGTACATCAAGTCCTGTTACATAAAATTCCAACACTGTCAACACTGTTCGGGGTCAGAACAGTGCTCCACCTAGCTCTGTGTCTCACAACAGTTTATGCCTGTGCCTTAGAAAGAAGACAAAAAAGGGGAAGGTTTGATATTGCCCCAAGATGCTCTCCCACCTCTCTGGTTAAGGGGTTCCTAAGCCCAAGCTGGAGTCTTTGTGTTTAACAGCCCTTGAGGAATTTTCATCCATAATTTGTCAAACTATTTTTGTAACTCCGATTTTATCTGGCTTCTGCAATGTCTCAAATCAGCAAGTTCCACTGTTTAACCATGCACACAATGCAGAACTACTACTTTTTGTTTCTTATGAACCTGTCACCTGACATTTTCTGTTGTTCTATTGGAAGAGACCATGACCAATCATTCTTTAGTCACTTTCTCTGTGACACTTGCAATTTTACAGACCTCTCTCATGTTTTATTTCCGTCATCCTTCTCCCAGACAGAAGGGCCCCAATACTTTTTGTTGTTGTTAGTAGGGAAACCATCCCAATATTAAGTCACCTGTTGTCACCCTTCACCGTCTTTTTTAATTTGTTCTGTTGATTTCAGTTCTGTTCTTTGTGTAGTTTCAGGGAGTGCCAGAGTTTGACTGAAAATAAAGCAGACCTTATAGTGCCAGCTTACACCTTGCTGATCTCTTCTTCCATCTTCTTCAATAGTGCCAAACTTTTTCCCTTGTCTCTATGTCCCCCACAATTTGTGCCAAGAGCTACTGTCCCATCCCAGGAGCACTTTTCTACCTCCACAGTCCTGGTGGTCCAATGAAGCTCAGTGAGGAACTCCTCTGGTCCAAGAGCATCTTTTTGGTTGTGTATGAATCACTTTCCTGTCCCCACAGTGTCTCAGAACTCACTCCTCAGTATTTCCCCCATACACACCAGCACTTCTTCCTCTGCTCTTGTGCCAGCTGACAGACACATGTCTGGTGCAATGGCATCATCCATGTGATGTTGATAACATCCTTGAGAGCTTGAAGGGGGGGGAAGGCAGTAAGATGGCACTAGCCCTGTTGATCATACACAGGCCATTAATCACTCTCTGGGAATGCTTCTGTCCTCTGCAATTGCAATTCAAAGCTCTTTGTGTGTTTTCCTTTTTTTTCTTTTTCTTTTTTTTTTTTTCCAAAGCCGCATTTGACTTTGTGTGGCTGCACATCAGTCCAAGGCTGCAGAATATTTCATGACCCTTTCCTCTTGCTGCTTTTCCGCTATGGTCTTTAATCACTTTGCTTCCATCTCTTCCAGTGCAGTACTTCCCACTGGAGTACTTCCCAATGGAGCCTGGAAAAGAACAACACAACAAACCATCCCAAAGGTGAGAGAAGGGGAGGAAAGTTTGTGATTTTGTCCTGAAGAGAAGGAGCCTGTGGAATATCACTGCCATCCCCAGATCCAGGAGGCTGCTGCATGGGTATGGCTGCAGCACACTGCAGAAATTGAGTGAACATCACATGAAATAGATCTAAATACAAACAGTAGAAGAGGGGAAGAAAGGGAAAAGGTGAGTGAAAATTATTTTGTCATTTCCTACACACTTTTGAAACTGCAGAGTCCCTTCAACTTGACCCAGTATAAACTGCCAGAGAGGAAAAGGAAGAATAAAGTGCATCTGACTAGCTCAGTATTGTGTACAGAGGAACTAAAACTGCAAGCACCATACTTGTTAGACTGCAAAATGTTCTCTTGATTTCCATTGTGATTCATATACCAGGGTGAACAGTACCTGAAAAAGATAGGTAGAAAGTGACAGAAAAGCAAGACAATGGCATGCAGTGTTCTGTGTTGTCCTTACTGCTACAGTCCTTACATCTATTCTGTTTCAGCTCTTAAGCACATTAAGTCAAGAATGCTCTCTTTTCTGTGAAGAGCAATGTAGACTGCAATAAGCTGGCATCATGAATCCATTGCCACCATCACTCTTTCCATCCTGGGACCCTACAGATCAAACTGGACTAAAAGCAGAAGTAGCTGCTCCAGACAGTGGCCTAACTGGCTCCCTCCCATTGTCCAGGCAGATAATTACTGGTCAGACAGTAAGGAGGGGAGACAGGACCTACACATACTCAGGAAAGTCACTGCATGTTCACAGGAAAGCTCAGCAGCTGGCATATTAGCACTCTAAGGTGGACCTAAGTGGCTGACCTCAGGAGTTGGTTGCTTTTCCAGCTAGCAGAGTAAAATACACCTTACAGAGTGTAAAGAGCAAGAACAGGCCTGGGGCTGCTGGCACAAGCTAACAGTAATATAAGTCAGCAGGAGACAGGCAACTCAAGGGACTGGAGACTAGAACTGGAAGTTCAGGAGCCTCTAGAGGCAGTGGCTTTGGGGACAGGAGCAGGGGGGCATTGGGCAGCACAGAGAGAGGGTGCTTCTCCAGAATAGGGCCATGGAGGGGAAACGGGAACCTGGGAAAGGCCAGCAGCCTATAAGCCAGGCCTGTCCTTCTGCGTGTGCTGCTGAGGTGAGGTTTTCAGCCAGCCAGAGTTGCTGATAAATCTGCTGATTTGGGCTTTGTACTCCCAGGGCTGGCAGTCCCAGGATGCCTGTAGCAGGCTGCACATATCAGGAGTCCGCAACGTGGAGTGTCACGTGTAATTTAGCACTGGGAGCATGAGTTATGGTCCTGCCCTTTAAGGAAAGGCTAGCAGCACAGCCCTGCCTGTCAGCCAAGTTCCCCACCTGATCATCAGCTCTCCTGGTAAATGAATCAGGATTTGGCACATCATTGTTTAATATAGCCCCCATGCTAATGTATTTTTGAAATGAAACTGAGAAAGCTGTTAACCTCAGTTAGCCAGCTGTCCCCACAATGACCTGGATAAATCATTGTAGCAGGAGCCCCAAAGAACACTGTGCTCGCTGCTTTGGAAAATTGAGCTGCCAGTGAAGGACTGTGCTCCCAGCACATGCTAGGAAGGCTGGTGCAGCCATGCCAGGAGCCCTGCTGGTGCTCCAGGCTGGGTGTCAGGTTCTGCAGAGTTGCAAAGGCTGGAGAGTTCACTGGCACATTCCCACTCTGAAAGCCATGAGAGGAGTCATGGCTTTATGCTGCAGGTGGAAGAGAGTGCCTGGACAGAGGCTGGCATAATGGTGAGAGAAGCCGCTTTAGTTTCTAGCAGCCACAGGTCAGCTGATCTGGCCTACATTCAGCATCTTGGATCAGGTTTGGGGGGGGTATGACATTGCAGTGTAGCTGATCTATGTGGCTATCTCACACAACCCTGAAGGTCAATCACAGCACAGCTTGGCATCACTATGTGCAGACAGATTGCTGGGCAGGGCTGCTGTCTGTTTTCTGTCATGAGCTGATCTTTCAGCAGATTGAGAAGCTGACCTCCATCCTGAGGAGCCTCTCTCAGGAGTCAGAAAGGCACAAGCAGGAGGAACAGATGAGGCTGCAAGACATAGCACCTGTCCTTCAGTATGAACCATGAAAGAAAGATGTAGTGATTATTATCTCTAGGCTGAGCTACGAGACACTGACCTACTGGTAAGACACCTAGGAGAACAGCCAAACTCATGTCAGGAAGGGAAATCTCAGCAGCCAAAGGCCTGACTGGTCTGAGCCTAGTCTTCATGTATGCAGTTGAAGCATCTGCTTTGGTCCATTATGTGCACTGGAGTGATTTGGTGCAACAGGAGCATCATGTATTGCTCTGTAGGCAATACATGATTGCCTACATCATGTAGGCAATGATGTAGGACCTGTCACATGTCAGACTCAGAGTTCAAGGTATAGTCCAAGTTCCTCCCTGCCAAAGCATCCCGGGCATGTGTGAAGAGTAGAGGAGATCTGATGCAGTGTTTGTCTAGGCTGACGTGGCCTAGACAAAGACATCTTTAAGAGAGCCAACATCAGCAGCCTTAGAGAAAGGTGCAGGAAATTTACAGCAGGTGGCTTGAAGCAGCTTGTTCCAGAGGCTGATTTAGAGATTGGCTCATGCTCAGGACAGGACATTGCTCTCTGCAAAGCTGTTTTGACTCTGGGAGCTGTTATCTGCAGAAAGGCCTCATTACCTTATCTGTTTTCTCACAGGGCTCTCATAGCTGCTGTCTCTTTGTGCAGCAGTGAGTTTCACCAGACGGTTGTTGTTTGTTATTTGTTGTTTCTGATCTGGATGATTTTTTTTTTCTTCTCCAGCATTACTGAGGAAAATCACACCAGCTGTATGTCAGAAACTCTCGGAAAGAGGAACAAAGCCATCTGTTCTCCATGTCCATGAAGGCATGCACAAGAATTAATGGGCATATCCTGCACCAAGAAAGATTCAGGTTAGGAACAGCTTCTAGTGGGGAGGAGAGCAAAGCACATGAACAGACTGCCCGGGGCCAGAGGATTCTGCATCACCAGAGATCTTAAAGGACAGAAACAAAAGACAGGGCACTTGTAGGTTCCCGTCTTAGAACAGGAGGATAGGCCTGAGGGATATCAGCCTCTCAAGGTTCATGCCAGCCCTGCTCACTTCCTAAATCTAACCTTGCTCAAACCTTGAAACTCAACTCTGCCTTCTTCAGAGCCCCACTGTTCAGTACTCATGTGATAACAACATACCATTTACCAGTGTGATTCTCCTTTCTAAAAAAATAACTGTGCTTGAGTCTTGGATGGGTGCTCATTTCCAGCTGTGATTCACCTGATCTTCACAAGACTCAGCCCCAGCTTTGTGCTTCAGATGGTGTCACATCTCCAGCTGTGCTGTCCATGTTCCTGTGCTGGGTGGCAGTGTTGGTTTGTGGGAATACTGTTCCCTCTTTCTTGACACCTCATTGTTATGCTCCTGCAAGCTTTGTCACATGAGACTTGCTGAGGAGTACACACACTACTGTTTTCCCTGTAAATTCATCTTTATGTGTCTTCCTCATTAGTGATGTTCCTGCAACACTCTTCTCAGGGAACAGAGTTCTTTTCTCTGTCCTAAGTAGGGGGTTAGGGGTTTCTGTATGCATGGAGTCGGTCCTCTTCCAGCCCTCTGGAAGGACAAGTAATTAGATCCACTCAATTCCTCATACAGGATCCTTAGCACTCACCTGAACATGCTGGGCTGATGACTTGGTGCTCCTTCACATGTTCCAAAACAGTGCACTGTCACAGTCTAGGATGCTCCTGGGTAAAGACATGCTCTGCAGGGTGAGCAGAGGCCTCAGTGCAGCTGGCTGAGAACTGGTGCCAGAGTCCTGAATCAAGTAGGTAATGATCAGGCCTGCCTGCCAGAACTGCACAGTTGACAGTCTTGGCTGAAGTTGTTCTCGTTAGTGATATATCCAGCAATCTGCACCGCTTCAGCCGCACTGGCGGGTGCCTGGTTTGCTAAGTAGCACTCAGGAACATGCATGTGGAAAGAAAGCTGAATGTTGCCCCTTTTACTACCTACATATCTGGTCACAAGTTACTCAGTAGTCAGAACATGTGCTTTAACATATGCTGAAGAGAGCAAGCAGAGCCTGGAGGATGTCAGTGGGTGATGAAGGCTCTGATACCACCATCTGTATGACATGTGCTGCTGTGCCTCAGGCTTTGGCCTGAGCACTGCAGTTCCACCCTTGGTGGTAAACATAAGAGTAGATGAAGCAGAGATGGGAGTGTAGATTTGCTATTTGCTATCAGAACTTTTGGATTCAATTTCCATTCTCAGTAAAATAGCTGTGTGCAGTTTCCCACATGTGCTGCTTTGCAAATAAGTTGTGTAGGACATGGCTATCAGTCAGAGACCACCTGGAGAGCATGGTCAGCTTGATGCTATTTTGTTGTGCCCTGGCTGGTCCAGGCAACATGGAGGTGCGGGTCTGACTGATGGAAAGGTCTCACCTCTGCTCCTTGGTAGCTGCAGGAGCCTACTGCCCTTTGCCTACCCAGTGTTTGAGTGCAGTCATGATACTTAATAGCTGGAGAAGTAGAATTGCCTGGATATCAGCAGTTGACTTACCTGCTTTCTTCTCAGTACCTAGCAAGGGTGCAATTCTTAGTGAGATGTTGTCTATGTACACAGCCTCACCCTGTCCATGGAATAGCAGCCATGTTAGTACTTAGGAGCACCCACTTGGACCATAAATCCTTAGCAGGATGGTGGAATGAGCATACACATACTATATACCAGAACACAGGGCAGCTCACATAGACATAGACATCCCAACACTGCTGGTAGCTTAAAGGGGCTAGACATAGAAAGCCAAAATAGCCAGTGGAAACTGTGAGTGACATGGGAAGGTGAACTCTGTCATCTGTGTAGACACTGAAGAGGACCCCTAACAGGTACCTGAGCCTAAGAGCCAGTTCTACAACACAGATGTTAGAGGAAATAAAGAAAATGATAAAGCATTGACTAAAATGGTTTGCAAGGCTGATTTCTCTCCATGTAGCCTCTGAAAGAGCAGTCTTTGGGGCTACGGAGAAATAGGCAGCCTCCAGGCTGTGAGGTTAATGCAGGGCCACAGCTGTTTGTATAGCTGCAGTCTTTAAGAGAGACTTGGGAAAACTAGCTTGGATTCCAATGAATATTTACAATTACACTGCTCCAAAGCTGAATCCAATCACATCACTGCAGTATGCAGGCTTTGTGCATCAAAAGAAAATGAGAGGAAGGCAGGAAAGATCGAGTTGCCTTTGGAGAGACTTAGAGTGCAGATCTCCCTGCTTGTGGCAGAACTAAAATGCTTTATTTCTGATAGGAGCAATTTATTCTTCAGGCATTTTGCTAAATATTAGAAAGTGCCTGACTGTTTTTTGAAGTGAGTCTTCAGTAGATGGTCTTTAAGTCAGAGTGAAATAAAGAAATGGAAAGTCCATAATTTTGACACTGTACTAACATACTCCAGAAATAGGGAAGGATTTCCAAACTAGAGCAGAGACCTCTTCTGCTCACTGAGTTCTAGGTTACTATGTGGAAAAGGCCTGGACAGAGCTGCCCTTGTTAAAATCATGCTTCTAATATGATCTTTGACTGGTTACCATTAAACAGGATGATCCAACAGGGAAGGGAAAGGGAAATGCTGGATGAACATTCATTGCAGCTTAGTATTTGCTTCTTCTTCTTCTTCTTCTTTTTTTTTTTTTTTTTTTTTTGCAATGGAAGGTACACAAAAAGAATGATGTAAGGGAATCACTGCGTGATAAGAATATGGAGGATTTGTGACTACTAGACCACTGCAGAGAGCTGCGTGCAGCAGAATAGGAAGTGTGTGGCAAAGCAAAGGCACTTCATGAGATGACAAAAGGAACAGTACCATGCAGATCACCTCCAAGAGCTGCTCTGGTGGCCTGCCCTTATTGTCTGCTGATCAACTCTTCTACATGGTGCCAAGGGAAATTATCTTAGATTCTCAGTCTTGTATTCCTTGTGTTGGCAGCTGGGAGAGCTGTAGGAAAGGGTTTCACAAAATGAAGAGGCACCCATCTGCTTTGAAAAAATCTATGATGTGCTCCATTGGTTCCATATATTGGGGCATTTTATGGAACTCTGACATGCTGGAACAGTTGTGGAAGAAGGCAGGCATGAGAAGGGACAAGAGTACAAAGCAGACTGGGGACAATATGGTTTACATTACTAGAAATTATGCTTTTTATTCAGACATTGCATGGTAGGCATCAGTGTTGCCAAAACATGGCTGCAACACTGAATACTGCCTGCTGCTGTAATGTACACAGGTTGCGACTAATCTCTGGATTGCTGTGGTACTACAGTACCAAAACACCAGTGTTCCTAATTACAAATACTTAAGGTATATCCTTCCATTACACCATGAAGACATTCCCTAGCACCATGGCAGCATGAAAGCAGGTGCTTTGAGAAAGTCAGTTTTAGATTTACAGTACGAGAATGTGCACTTACTCTGACAGAGTGTGTACTTACAAGTACAAGCACACCTGACCTGGAAGAGTGACATCTGAAGGGCTAGCCTCCTCCATCCCCAAGGCCCCAGCAGGCAGCATGCCTCCACCTCGAACAGAGGGCAGCATGTTGCTGTTTTCAAACTGCTAATCCCTTTGCATGTTTTGAAGATGATGCTGTTTCCTAGTGCATTTCATCTTGTGGCTGCACAGATCCCTTCTTCTGGATGGCGATCTTAAAGACTGATGATGGGAAATCCCAGGAAGCTGGTCTCTGATCTAAGTCACACTGCTGGTGGAGGAAAACACTCTGACACATGCAGGCATGGCACAGGGTGTTCCCTGCAGCTTGGCACATACTGAAGTCGATAGCCCTCAGCAGGAACTTGCATTCAATATTATACTGTCTAAGAGGCTTAAAATCAACTGTGACATTTCAGTATAGCTACAAAAATATTTTTTTCAGTTTCTCCACTGGTAGCTTGCTTTAGAATAAGACAGTGCAATTTGGTAATTGATTCTTAGAATCCAGCTAGCACATATGCACTGGGGTATTTGGAATCATGTCCTGTAATATGAAAAAGTCATTCATTTCATTCATTTGAAAGTCCCTTGTGGGCATGGTAACTGCCCAGACAAATTCCACATGAAGATAAGAAATGTGACAGAAATCAGGCAGAGGCCAGTTCTGTGTGCTGCAGAAACAACAATGCAGTTTTGCACTGACCAGGAATCCACTTTGCTCCGTCTTGCTCTTTGCAGCTTATTGGAGGTTCTTATACCAGCTCCGGACAAATACCAGTTGCTGCAGGAAAAAAAAAAAAAAACTCCAGATGACCAAAAGAGTAGAAGAGTAGTATGCTTGCACAGTTCTGGTTCTGGTGAACCCACAGCCTTCTGGAAACTTACCAAATAGTTGCTGGTGTCAGAAGCAGGTAAGAGCTCAAAGCAGCAAATGCTGCTGCAAATCAGTCTATGGGAGCCACTGGTGTCAGAGCTGGAATGGCTGCAGGGAGCTACTGCAGTTCCTCATTGGTGCATCTCTTTTTGTATTGCATGCTGCCTCACTATTGTGAAGCATCATGCCTTGCTCTGACCTGCCCCAGAGGACAGAACTCAGGAGCCTGCTGACTGAGACAGCCTCATTCAATGCAGGTGAGGGGCTGCTGCGCAGCTCCAATGCCTGTGTCAAAACAAGGTGCCTCTGGGTTCCCCACCTTCCCTCTGGGGAGTACCAGCAGACCAGCATGGTCTCTCCTGTTTTATGTCCATACAGGTACATGCAGCTCAATGTGAGGCTGCCTCTCTGTTAAGTTACAGACAGGACCCTGTGGTTCCAGACTCCACAGGCAGAGGTGGGCTGAGCAGGAGCCTGTGTATCACAGAAGTGGGAGCTGCTGACTTCCTGACTGGAGGTCGCAGTGCCTTGCTTCCCTGAGACACTCTGGAGTGGCTGAGCCCTGAGGCAGGCGTTGGGCAGCTCTGAATGCCACTGGGAGCCTTAGCACTCAGCAGGCCAGACCTGGGTGCCCGGTCCCAGGGCCTGCACCCACCACTTGTACTGAGGACAGAGGTATAATTGCTGTCGGCCCCAGCATCAGGCTCCCCATGAGAACAAAGCACAGGTTTCAGTGCTGAAGTTGGCTGGCTGATACCATGGGAAATTGTTTGCTGGGACATACACGCTTCCACTGTCATTGCTGCCAGCTCTGCCACTGCTAGGAGTGAGCTCTGTTCAAAAGCGGACTAGTCTGTGAAGGCTGACCTGTATCCTGGCACAGCATAAAGCATATAAAAATGCTATTCGTTTCATAGTTGTTACCTGCTAATTTACAGGGTGCTGCTGGTTCTTACATGGAAGGGACAACAAGAACTCATACTGCAGTCAACCTCTATGTGCCAAACTTGATTTTATAATCCTTTGTCATATTTCCCTTCAGATATCTCTTCTCCAGGCTAAAGAGTCTTTCTACTTTTTCCTCATATGGAAGATATTCTTTGTATTTGATCTCACTTGTTGCTCTTCTCTGAAACCCTTCCAACTCTTATTTTTCTTGAGAGGCCGACCAGAACTGCATATGGTAATCACAATGCAGTTTCCACTATGGTTCTATTCAGTGGCATAACTATGATCTGCTCTCCATTATTTTCATAATAATTCTTAACAGTAAGTTTGACTTTGGATTGCTCCTGGGCACTGACCAAACATTTCCATAAAACCATCTCTATCCGTCTGTATCTGTTTTTATCTAGTGTAGCCCCAAACCCTCACTCTTGAGGAAGGAGTAGAGCTACAGCACCTGGAGCTGCAAGTGAAACCTTGTAAGAAAGAAAGTGCAAACGCCCCAGAACTTTAGCAGGGTTAAGACCACCTGGATGTGTCTCATGCCTTCAAGATCAGGACAGCTGCTAAACATCTGAAAACCAAGAAATTATGAGTAAAGATCAGTTAAGCCTCACAACAGTGCAGCCCTGTCCTTTTCCAGGCGTGTCTGCTCTCAAGTACTAGCACCACCTGAGAAGCCATACAGCGCTGTGGGTAGAGCACAGAAGCTTTCTCTTTGCTGAAACAAAGCTCACGTTCAGGTCAAGCAGAAGAGCTAGCAACTGCCCACATTTGCCCTGCACTTAGACAGTGAGTGTCCCTAAAACACTCTGCACCTGTTAAATGTGGTCACCTTTTCACTCTTGTTGCAAGGATTCCTTCTGAGATAGCACCTTCACTCCCCATACCAAGTACAATGGCCACTGTTGTGCACGCCACGAGACTGCTCAAAGCCCCATGTCGCACAAAGGCTGGCCTATGCACTTCAGCTGATGCAGACTGCATAACTCAGTGCTGAAGAGAGGTTGACTTAATTGCTCAAGAGCTCAGCCCGTTGGCTGTCACCAACCTTTCACCATTCAGCACAAGCACACCTAACCAATGAATGCAGATAAATGCTGAAGTCAAGTCACTATCAATGAACAAAAATAATGGCATGTTCTCTTAGTGCTTCTTCGTGTTTTCTTTCTGTGGATACATAGACTGAGCAGGAAGGGATCAGGAGTCTGACCTTCTGTACCAGCAGTCAAGAAAATTTCACCATGTTACTGCTGCATTCAATAACTTGTTTGACAAAGGCAGCTTCAGAAGTGCATTCAACTGGACTTGAAGACATTGAGATGGTAAATGCACTACTTCCTCCCTTGGCCATCAATCCCTTTGCATCACTCTTACTTAATTTTTGTCTCTGATTATTGCTGTGACAATAGGGCTAAAGAAAGTTTATAAAACTGTAGTATGTTCTCAACTTTGTTTCTCCTGGTTTTGATGTTTTATCTTTTCTGTATCTTAGAATACTCTTCTTTTTTGGCCAGAATGAAGGTTAACCATAAGGAAAAGAAAGTCATGAGGATCCTCTTTCTGCTCATTTCTGCAATCCTATACCCACCTTCCCCTCTTTTTGTTTCAGGTTCTCCCTGTGGTCCCCAACCACAACAGCCTTTTCTACTTACGCAGCTCCCTCTGTCTCTCCTCAACCCCATTTTCCCCTCATCTTTTCCTACCTGCCATTGCCATTGCTGCTGGTTCAGGAGGAAATTGTCAGAGCTGGGCAGGGGCATTGGACTACAAGGTATCAAGAGGCCCCTGCCAACTGCAATGAGTTTGCTTCGGTGACACTGGGCCTGTCCCCACCATGGAGCTGGAAAGACGGAGGAGGCAGAGGCCTGTGCACTCTTAGCAAAGCTCCTGGGCAGAACCTGCTGCCTTGTGCCAGGGTTGACAAGCACTACCAGGTATTTGGGCTATAGGAACATCCATGGTTGGCCACGTGTGACCGGGATGGGTGGGTGCCCCCCCATCCACCACCAGCTGCCCAGACATCCATCCCTCCCTGCTGGGTGTGCAGGAGAAGGCAGGGGGGCTGGAGGGATGAAGGAGGCACAGAGTGGTTCTGCCTGCACCAGGATTTGGCTTGGGCTCTTGGCAAGTACTGGAAATGCAGCAGGCCAGGTTCCCACCTATTTTTGCCACTGCGGCTGTTTCCTCCTAGTCTCTATTTTTCATTTTTCCCTGCCCTGGAGGGTACCCTCTCCCAGGAGCTGCATTTTTTTTTTTTTTAATAAGTATTTTTCAAGTAGCTGGCTGAGTCCCTGGAAAGGATAATGAGATCATTTTCATTGTAGAATGCAAAGCCATGCAAGACTCTCCTGTTTGTTATTTCTCCCCTGTAGACTCTGACCATGCCGCTGATAATTTATGTTTGTTGATATTCCTCACCAGCCAAACATACAGCATGTGCCCTAGACAGTACCTAAATGCGATTAGACCTGAGGTACCAGTTTCCTACGAACACAGAGAATTGGAAATTATCACTAGAAATGCAGAGAAATAACCTTTAAGGCTCATTAGAATGCTACAAGCGCAGCCCCCGTTCCTGTTTTCCCTTTCATGAACACAGCCGGGTGCTGCAGAGGCTCCGCGCGCGGGCGGGCCGGGACCTCCTCCGTCCGCCGGCCTCTGCAGCGCTTCCGCACCCCCGGGACGGGCAGCACCGGGCCCGGGCATCCTGTCGCGGCCTCGGGGCCCGAGCATCCTGTCGCGGCCTCGGGGCCCGAGCGTGTCCGCGGTGCCGGAGCCTCGCAGCCAAACGGCCGGGAACGCTCACGGAACCGGCGCCGCCGCCGCGTTGCTGAGCGCTGCGGCAGTCCCTCCCCGGGCACCAGCCCCGCAGCCGCCTCCCGCCCCCCGTGGCCGCGGCGGGGCCGGCCTCTCCCGCCCGCCGCGGGCGGTGGCGCGGCCGCAGCGCTGGGCAAGGCCGGGCGGCGGCGGCGGGGGGGCCGCGGGGGCTCCGGAGAACAAAGGTTCCGCGGGGGCCTCCGCAGCGCCGCGCCCCGGCCGCCGCGGGGAGGAGCCGCCGCCATGTCGGGGCCGCGGTAGCGCGGGGCGAGGGCGACCCCTGCCGGGCGGCGCCGGTACTGACGGGGGGGCTGACCGCGCCCCCGGCACAGCGCCGCCGGCACAGCGCCCCCCGCCCCCCCGCCCCCCGCAGCCCCCCCGGCCTCCCGCCCCCCCCCCCCCCCCCCCCCTCGCTGTACGCCCGCACCCAGCCACCCCCATATCCTCCTGGCCCCTGCCGGCAGCCCCTCGCCCCAGCATCCCGCACATCCGCGACTCCTCCAGCCTCCCCGCACCCGGCCTCCTATCTGCTGGGCCTCATCCTGCCCCAGCTTCCCCTTTCTTTAGAATTCCTCCTTCCCCATCCTCACACCTGCCTGGTTCCATCTGCCCTGGCATCCCACCCCTCCTTGGGGTCAGTTTCTTTGTGCCCTGGGCCTCCCACTGCCCTCCGTCCCCACCTGCCCCAGCCTCCACCTGCCCCTGGGCATTGCACACCCCAGTCTCACTGCAGAGGTGCCTTGGGGCACCTTACCCTCTTGGCCTCCCCTTTAGCCCAAGACCATCTTTTGACCTCCCGCTCTCTTTCAATCACTCCCTGCCTGTCTCACCTCCAGCTCACAGACAGGGTTACCACTTCCCTTCCAGCGCTGCATTCCTGTGGCCTCCCCATTCTCCTCCAGCCTCTCACTGTCTTCCAGGGTCCAACTCCTTTTTGGCTGCCCTTAAGCCCTCCCATCTACCTGGATTCCCAAATTCCCCTTTGGGCTTCCTTGCCTTTTTGGTCTCCATATCCCCTCCAGCCAAACTCCCCCCCCCCCCCCCCCCCTTTGGGGACCTCCTTGCCATCTTTTTCAGGCCTTATTTTTATTTTTATTTTTTTCCCTCACTCTGCCATGTGTCTGCTAACACTTATTATAGACTGCTGCTTCCTTTTGGCTTCCCCCTCTTGATAAGCCTCCACCCTTTTTTAGGTCTCCCTCTGACCTTAAAACCCCCTTTTCAGTCTTTTTCTATTGTACAAATGACATCTACAGATCACCTCATGGCAAGGTTGAGGGAGGTGGTAGAGTTAGACTGCAGTTGCCTTGGTCCTGACCCTTCCCTTCCCTTCTCCAGGCCTAGCCTATACCATCTGAGCATACTCAAAAGCATTGCTATTGTGTTTGCAAATGTTTGTTTCTGGGGAAAAAGTTAGGACACATGAGGACGAAAGCCTGGTTAAGCTTAAAAATATGTAGCTATTTTTCCTGTGGTTAGAGTTATTTTTAACACTAGTAATTTCTAACATGCAAGTATTTTTCCACTCATTCCATAACTCAGAAGCAGTTGAAAGTAGGTTAATCAAAGATTTGAATTAAATGCATCTTCAGGAAAAGGCTTGGCATGGAAAATTTTAGCTGCAAACAGAAGTGTTTCAAGGAGGAGCTGAGCCCAGCTATGATGTTATCCTGTCAGTGACTTCCTCAGCCTGCCAAACACTGGTGCGCAGGTAACCTCAGCTCACCTGCTTCCCAGGAACAGCCCCCCCGACCGGGACTGGAACCCTGGATAAAGCTTTCAGCCCAAGATCTCCTTCAGCACTTCTGTCACTTGTATTGCCCCTTCAAGCACAAACCCAGCAGTATGTCCCAGGGCCCCCAGGGCACTGCAGCAGGCAGTGAAGAACCAGTATGGTGTCTTCCACCCCACTGCAGGACTAGAACTAATTCCTGCTTTGGGATCAGTGCTTGGGTAAACCAGCAAAGGAAACAAGCTGTCCAAACCATATTTTTAAATGGCCAATGATGGCACAGCTCCTTCAGCATTTGGTTAACTCTGCCAAGATTTAACTATTGATGTATATGCTTTATTTCCAGTTTACATTTGGCCTACTTCAGCTTACGGTCATTAGATTGAGATGTGCTTTTGCCTGCTAGATCTAAGAGCTTTCTGCTACCAGCTTGGTTCTTCACATTATGGATTGCATGCAGACATGTGAGTCAATTGCCCCTCGCTCTCCTCTCCACAGCCCTGCCTGCACACGCAGCACCTCTCCAGCCTTGCGTGCCGAGGCAGCGCCAGTGGCTCTTCTTGGCATTGCCCAGCACCATGAGCACCTCGGCTCCCACAGCCGCTGAGGGGCCGTGGCTCCTGTGAGATGTGTCTGCCACTAGCTCAGCAATCCTCTTTTACTTCTTAGTCCCAGCATCCAGAACTTCTGTGATGGTCCTCCCCCCAGTCCGTGTGGGCATGAATTTGTCATTACTTTCTAATAATTCATTTCTTTGTTTTCATCCACATGGTAGCTAAAGTACTACTGTCTGCTCTGATATGGCTGCCTCTCAGCTGCGGGAGGAATTCACCGTCCCCTGTGCTTCTTTGCATGCTCCAGGAGTTTGCTCATATTAAAGTGATACCATCTGGTTTTGCTCTAAACTGCTTTTTCCTTTCCATTTCCTCAGTCACGGTATACTGGGAGCTGGTACAGCGACCATGCAGTCCAGGAAACCACAAGGAGAGAGGGAGACAGTGTTTGGGATGGGGTGGAGAAAAGCATCTGCACAAATTGTGGTGGGAAGGCAGCCACTCAAAAAGGTTCTTCCAGGGTAAATTCTACGCTGGCCAAAAAAATGCATTTCCACAGTGGGCATGCCCCACACTGGTGCAAGTAGATGTATTGGTCAAAACCAGGCAGAATTTGGGGGAGAAGGGGCAGGTGATACTATCAGTATAGGCAGTAAATTCTAAAATCTAACTGAGTTAACATAATAGCAATGGCATAAAGGTAGCATTCCCTCCAGTCTGTGGCAGGTACAGTAAAGAAGAGGCTGTGAGAGAAGGGCAGGTTAAAATGCGGGAGAGTTCTAGGCTATTAAATATTTTGCATACTTGGACAGGCCTCCTTATAAAATACCGCCTGAAACCACCAGGTGTATTTTGGAGCTGGACCTCAGGACATGGGCACTGGCCATGTCTAGACATAGCGTGATAAAACAACAAAGAAAATAATGATTTAAAGTCCTCCCTGTCCAGGAGATTTTCCAGCTTTCCAAAGTGCAAAGGCATGGCCATTGCTTTCTAAACACTGGCCACTTACAGTGGCTGCTAGGAAAGCACATAATCTGTTGGCTGTTTGAGAAGCCAGCCATCTGGCAGCACCACACAGAGCCCTTCAGCCTGCAGACCAGGTCCATGAGCACCCCAGGGTGCCAGGGCTGTACAGAGGGAAGGGATGGTATCTGCGCTGGGGCCACATTTCCAGGTCACTCCGGATCTGTTCCCGTTACGGAGAGGATCACAGGCAGGACACTCCAACCTGTATGTTTTTTAACTCTCTGTGCAGATGTTTGCAAACTGCCCTCTTGTGCGTACCACGGCTGACTCTGCCTGTGTTCACGGCTGGATGTCCAGCTGCTCAAATGGCTGCCAGTGTGTTCAGCACACTACTGGGATGTGCAAATGCCATGCCTGCCGCTGCACCTATATTAACTGCACAAGGCTTTTATGCACTCACATAGAAACAAGCAAGACCTTATCTGTGCCTTGGCTTTCCTGTGCAAAATGGAGGTAATAACACTTGCTCATTTTGCAGAAGGGCTATGCAGTTCAGCTCATGAATATAAAGCAGTTTGAGATCCTCTGATGGAAAGCGCTAGAGATGGACAAAGGGGTACTAATGCCACAAAGCTGACTAAGTCCCAAGCACTGGTCTCACCCAGCTGTACTGTATTTGCTAATCCAAGTGTGTAATCAGCACATACACAGGCGACATGTTGGTTCAGGCTGTGTAATACACAGCAACTTCAAAGCAGGCTCTCAACATGAGCTCATGCCACTGGAGCAGGGCAGTCGGTGCCTGAGCACGCTACTGCAGGACTGGTGTTGTGTAGATGAAAGTGGAAAACTGCCTGGTGGCAGGAGTGTGACATGGGTGTGTATCTAAACACAGTGCTGGTGTCACTCCCCAAACAGAAAACATCTCAGCCTCCCTCCTCCTGCCCCCACCTCTGCCTGCCAGCTCCTCTGAATGAAGTCTCAGCTTTGTTTTACTGATTTCCATTTTGTATCCTAAAATATTCACTCCAAGTTCCGCTTGACAGACGTCCCTAATCTAATCTCCACGTCTGCTTTCTAATTTTTGCAGTCAGGATAAAACAAATCGGCTGGCGTTAATTGCCTGTGCAGCGGCCTGGAGCTTTGAGCCGTGATTTACGAGCTCAGAGCAGGCGCTCTGCAACACATTTTTCTTAATTTATTTTTAATGAGTCTCTCAATTAATTTTCTTGGAAACATCTTAATGATGTTGGAGGCGGGTGTTAATGAGGTTTGCACCAGCACCTCATTTTGCATATTTTAAAGTACTGAATGGCATCACAAGCAAGCTCCTAGTCCTAAAAAAGAAAAAGGTTTAAAGCTGGGAGGAGACACCATCCTCAGTACTGCTATCTCAGCTTAGATGTCCGGGCTGTATGGGGCTGTTTGTGATGTTCAGTGTTGGGCAGCTGAAGCTGGCCAAACCCACAGAGATGAGATAACCCCAGCAGCATGGGAGGGCTGAGGGGCAGTGCCAGGGCACAGGCCCATGAACAGGACACTTCTTAATGGACAGGATCAAAGCCAGGACTCGGCACATGGGCATGCTGAGGTTTTCCCTCGAGCCCTCTGTGCCGGTGCCCCCAGTGACATCCCCCCACCGAGCCCCTGGGGCAGGAGCAGCCCAGGGCGCAGGGCTGGGCTGTGTGGAGCAGCAGCCGTGGGGCACTGCGGGGCATCCACGCCAGCTTGCAGGGTCTCTGGTAATTGCCGGTGCGTGTGCCGGCGAGAGGCAGCAGCTGGATCGCCTTTGTTTTCTCACAGCACGTCAGTCTTCATTAAACCAGAGAGGAATGAAAATGGATTCACTTTTGTCCCAGCCAGAACGTGGCAGCTGTTTAATTTCAATTAACGTGGCACTGAAAAGAATAACATTACGGCAGTAATTAAAGTGAGACGGCTGCCACCCCCAGCACTGCCCGGTGCGAGGTGCCGGCTCACCCAATAGGGTCCAGCTTGGCCCCACGCTCTCCCAGCAGCAGACAAGCAAGAGCAGGCAGATATGGGTCAGGTTTGTGGGGCTGCCCCCCAGGCTTGCCAGGACAGAGCTGGAACAGGGTTGTGCCCTTGCCATGCTACACCCACCTGCAGCAACCAGCCACAGGGCAGCAGGATCAGCAGCACGACCTCTGGAGGTGAGGGCAGCATGGCACAATACAGCACACACAGCGTGGCAGCGTGGACCATCACAGTGTGTGCATGCAGCAGCTGGCTCGCAGCAGACACAGGCTGGTGGCACAGACAGGGCTGCTGCTGGCAGTAGCCAGGGAGGAGGTGGCAAAGGCCCAACATCCATACGTGGAGGCCGCAGGTGGGCCGTGGTGCCACAGGCAGCAGATCTGGGTGCACACTGCTGCAGGACATCAGTGCTGGGCCAAGCTGTGCTGCTGTGTGCCAGACAGAGCTGTGCTGAACTGGGCAGAGCAGCATGGGCTCCTCCAGGCTCCACTGCCACCATGGAGCTGGTTCTTGGCTGCAGTGCCATGAGCAGGGTGCTTTCAGGGGAGGGCAGACCACTCTAATTAAAGCAACAATAGTGCAGTGATGGAGCACCAAGGAAGGAGAACATGTGTGTAGGTTCTGCACTCTGACTGCCATTGCCTGAGCAAGATAAAATCTGCTGGGAGATTCTGTTGCCTTGCACTGGCAGAAACTAGGGCTGAATTCAGCTGCATTCTGCATGTAGTTGGCAGCAGTGGTGGTGAAGTGGCCCTGCTCACGCCACCATCGGTTCTGCGCCCACTCCCACCGCCTGTGGCTGCAACCCGCTGGCAGAGCAGGTCGTCATGGCAACCGACAATTCATCTTATGGTACATCTGAATTCACCTTCTGGGCCCAGCTCGGCCTTGGAAATTTCCAGCTAAAATACTTACTCATGAAACAGCACTGATCATCAGCAAGCAGGGGTCACAGGGAGCCCCGTGGCACAGGCAGCCAGGGCCAGTGGCAAGTTTGTGCCCAGGGCATCACCTCACAGCTGCACCGGGGCGCCTGGGCAGGAAGGGTCAACCCAGCTGCTTGCTCGCTCTCAGCCCTTTGCCAGGGCACTTCCCATCCCCTTGGCCCCACTGCAGCCCTTGACTGATCAGTCCCACGATATTTGATGTGCTCAGGAACCACATGCCCATTTCACCAGCTCTAGATTTCACTCCCATCCACGCCAGCACCTGCAGTTTGCCTCTGTGGACTGCTTTTCATACACCTGTGCAGCCACACACTTACCCACCCTGCACACCCCTCTTGCTACCTGGGCACTGTCAATACGTGGTCCTTCGGCAGCTTGATGAATTAATGCATGGACAGCATTGGTCTGTCCATGTCTCCCCCCCCCCCCCCAGTGTCAGCTGCCCACCTCTCCCCAGCAGGCAGGCATTAAACACATATTAAACACATGCTCATGGATTTGGTTTACTGTGGGCTCCCCCAGCAGCGGTTGGGCTCGAAGCCAGGCTCAGTTCCACCCCCAGGACTTCTCCCCACCAGCAGGTGCTGAGCTTGTCCCAGGTCCTGAGCAGCCACTGGGGTGTGCTCAGCCTCCCCCAGAACCCATGGGCTATGTCCCCATTGTGGCATGCATGTGGTGGGCTCACCAGCCCCAGACCATTCATGCTGTGCAGGGCAGAAGGGCCCCCCCCATGGCCACCATGCTGCCAGGGCTACCCAGGGCCCGATGCGTTCATTTACTACAGCACACGCAGGCAGAGGCTTGGTGGTGGGTTTTTTTGTTTGGTTGGTTTTTTTTTTGTTGTTGTTTTTTTTTTTCAAACTATTGATCTGGTGCTTTGAGAGGGGAAAAAAAATCTCCTTGGCTGTCTAAACACTATTGATCTGTGCCGGGAAGCCACATGGAAAGGGAAGGGCGTGGAGAAATTGAAATTTCATTTCCGACAACTTGTTCCTGTTATTTTTACCCTTCTGGACTGTGAGAAACACAGAGCAGCAGCCTTGGTCGATACCTCCTCCGGCAGCTGGACACGGCTCTGCGGGCCAGCTCAGGGAGTCGCAGGCAGGCCTGGCAGGCAGGGGACGGCTGCCCCAGGGGCACGACACCAAGCACAGCGCTGCTGCTGGCCCTCTGGCCATGGGCTGCAACAATGGGTCTGGAGCATGGCACAAGGGTGGCACAGAGGCAAGAGGGCACAAGGACAATGTGAGGCTGGTGAGGACAGCATAAGGGTGCTGCAGGGCTCAGCACTTGCACCAGTACTGAGTACACGAGCACCAGGAGGCATTCCCTGGTGGACACCTGAGCAGAGTCTGGGGTCACCAGGTTCTGATTCCGGGCATTGTCCCAGGAACCAGGCCAGGGCTGGGCTGCACAAGGGCAGAGCATCATGATGTGCCCAGGACGGAGCAGGGCTGAGGGGGAGCACGGCACGCAAAGGCTGCGGTGAGGGCTGTGGGCACCAGGGGGGCCCTGCTCCCCAGAGAGAGGCCTGCTGCTGCCAGAGGGGGGCTGGGGTCCCTCATGTGTCTCCAACCTGTTGGCAGTGCTGTGCCTTCACAGGAGCCTCAGGCTCAGCATCTCCCACTGGCACCAGGCACTCCCAAGATGGGGAACGCCAACGCCAGGCAGCAATGGGGGGGGCTGCACGGGCAGGGCTGGGTAGCATCCCTGGCTGCCCCTCCCCAGGGCCATGGGTTGTTCAGAGCCAGGGGGAAAGGCCCATTCCCTGTTCTGTCCCTCCAGCAGTGAGTGACAAAAACATGGCACATCCAGGGAGGTTCCTGCTCTGGGACAGCCTGACGAGCCCTGGGGAGGGCTGCCAGGAGCAGAGGCAGTGATGGCAGAGCTGAGCAGCTCCACACAGCAGTGTCAGCAGGAGATGGAGAGCTGCCAGGCCCAGGTGAGTGGTGCAGGGCCCTGCACCCACCCCAGGCACGAGGTGCACAGCACAGGCTGGTTGCTGGGCAGTGCAGGTGGCCCTGGCCAGCCCTTGCCCCTACCAGCAGAGAACACATCCACAGGGGCTTGGGGCAGGCATCCAGGTCTGCGGTAGCTGCTCTGGTCCTGGTGCCTCCATTTCCCACAGCAGCCATAGGTCACACTGGCATCACTACAGTGATGTTAGGATGCTGAGCTGTTTGAGAGCTCATTGGGGGCTGCCTGAACACACACAGGTTGTTGTTGCTTGGGGGGAGAAGGAGGTCTGCACCCACCAGTCATTAATACAATTCCTTGCTGCTCTCTGACCAAAACCTGGGCCGCCCGTACAGTCATTCAAACCCAGTGCCTGGCAGGAGCTGCAGAAAGGGTTGGCTACTGGGTACCAGCCACAGCAGTGAAACAGACAGCTGCTGCTTGTGCTGTGTCCTAGGGCCAGAGGCAAGCAGAGGTGCCAGAGCCACAGCAAGGAGAGTCCCAGGCATGCCAGGACACAGAGCAGCAGGAGCTGGAGCCAGCACACATGCTGGCCTCCTTACAGGCACTGCAGCTGGACCTGGACTTCTGCAGGGGCAGGAACTGCAAGCGGCTGGTCCAGCTACAGCAGCAAGAGTGTGTGGTGGAGCAGAAACACCAGGACTTGGTCTTTCTGATGCAGCATTACCAGGAGGTGATAGGCAAGGTACCACCACTGGGTGCAGCGGCCACAGGCCAGACTGCACAAGTCCCCTGCCCTCAGCCATGTGTTTCCTGCAGCCAACTCCACCCAGCTGATGCACCATCCCTGCCTGACAGCCTTGCCTGTGCAAACAGGCAGTGATCAGCCCACCCAGCCCCAAAACAAGGCAGGTATAGCTGCTGTGACCCAGTGTACCCAGCTGAGCAGAGCTGGGGGCCTGCAGTCCACAGTGGTCCCACTGACACCCTTGTACTGGTGGCTCCAGCCATCCTAGAGTTACTGGCACCTTGCAGCCCGCAGCCTGGGAGACATGGATCTGGTCTCACTGCCCTCCACAAAAGCCCACGCCCCACTGCAGGTCAGGGACTACAGGGATGCCTTCCCTAGGGCCGCTGGGTGTCCATCAGGCATCACCATAGCAGGAAGGGCAGCGGGGGACTGCATGAGTGACCCGAGGGCCAGGAGCTTGCAGCCATCGTGCCTTACTTCTGGGTCCAGCCACTTCCCTCTGCCAAAATGCTCCACAGGAGCCCACTGCCCACAGGCTGCCCCAAACCAGCTGCCTCTCCAGGCTCAGCCCCTCTACAGCCAGAGCACAGGTGGCATGGGGTGGTCCGGCACCTGGCCAAGTGGCCACGCACCGGTGCTGCATCTCCCCCTAGGGCCAGAAAGATGAGGCCGTGCAGACAGAAATCATCTATGCAGGCTGCCATGACAACGCTGACACCAGCCATGGACTTCTGAAAGAGCACATGGAGCTGCTGGAGCAGGTCTGTGCTGGTGGCCCAGCACCTGCAGCACCAACACCTGGGGCTGGCTGGGAGCTGGCAGACAGCAGCTGGCGGTGCTGCTCATGCAGGTGGTGGTGGAGGCAGAGGCAAAGCACTGCAGGCAGAAGCAGACTGCTGAGACGCTCCGGTACCAGGCGCAGGACATGCTGTGGGTTGAGCAGAGCACTGCCAAGGAAGGTGAGGTGGGTGAGGAGAGGGACATGCAGGGCCACAGTGCTGGGACATGCAAGGGCTGCAGTCTGCGGCCTGCACCCCAGAGCTGCCTGCTCTGGCTAACTCTCGGGCAGCCCAGGGCTTGCCAGTGGTGGCAAAGAGCAGCAAGGAGGTGAAGCAGCAGCACCCATAGTACACAGGGTCTCCAAGGTGGAGGGAAGCAGCCCAGGGGGGAATAGGAACCCTGTGGAGAGCAACCATCCCAAAACCACACTGCAGGGCTGTGCCCTGCTCTGCTTCCACTGGAAGCTCAGGGAAGGGGGCAGGGGTGGCAACACCAGCCTGTCCCCCTGTCCCGAGCAGCCCAGGCAGCAGCACAGCAGCCACCAGCCCAGAGTCAGGAGCAGTGTGTGGAGGAACAGTTGTGCCCAAGCCTGGGGAAGGGCACGCAGCGTGAGGCTGGCCCCAGGGTGGAGGATGCACTGCGAGTACTGCAGGAGCGAGCAGCCAGCAGTGAGGCAGAGCTGGCACAGAGCAGGTACACAGGCTTTGTGGCCGGCTGCCCCCGGCACAGCCACAGCCCTGCCCCTGCCCTTTCCTTAGAGGGAGGGGGGCCTGGGGCTGCCACAGCTGGGGCTGTGCCCTTGCCTGCAGGGCACTGGCAGCATGGCTTCAGACAGAGCTGAGCCAGTGGCAGTGGAAACAGCAGGTGACCCTTGAGCAGGCAACGCAACACATGCATGCCATGGCCCGTGCCAAAGAGAAATTGCAGAGGAGCCAGGAGCAGCTCCACGACCTAAGGGAGCAGGTAGGCAGCAGGCAAAACCTGCAACAGTGTCCCTGGATCAGCCTGGCCCCACAGACAACCCGGTACATGTCCGGTGCCAGACGCAAGCTACCATGCTGTGGAAACTGGAGGAAGAGCTCTGCTGTCAGCAGGAGGGGAAAGAAAAGCTCCACCAAAAGCTGCTTCAGGCAAAGGACAAGTAGCCTTCTAGAAGGAGAAAAGAGCCCTGCAATGAAGCCTGTGCAGCAGGGAGCTGGGATCAGCAGGGGGAGGGAAGGCACAGCAAACAGCACCCACTAATGCTATGCCTTCGCTGCAGCTGAGGGTGCAGGAGGATCGAAGCCAGGGCCTGCAGCACAGCCTGGCTCAGCTGCAGGAAGAGCTGGGAGCCACCCGGGCCCGGGAGCAGCAAAAGCTGCAGCAGCTTAGTGGGGCCAAGGAGACCATCCAAGACCTGCAGCAGGAAGTGGCCTCCAGCAGAAAGCACGAGGCAGAGCTGCTGCAACAGGTAAGGGCACAAAAAGCACAGCCCCAGGACACAGCCAGCCACCACACAGCCCACAGTGCCTGAGCTGCAAAGGGACAGAGCTGCAGAGAGCACTTTCCTGCTTCTGAGCAGGACTAGCCCCGGGGAGGAGTCCACGCTTGGCCAGCCACACTCCCAGCCCCACCACTTCACATGCAGGTACAGGATGTGGCAACCCTACAGGCAGAGCTGGCCCAAGCCCAGCAAAAGAAAGCCAAGCAGGAGGAAAAGATTGCAGCCTATAAGGAACAGATGCAGCAGCTCCACTTGGAACTGAGGAAGCTCCAGGAGCAGAGCAAGCAGGAGGTAAACATGCCCTAAGCCTTCCACCTGGCATCTGCGCTCATCCTGCATGTCTCTCACTGCCCCTCTCTGCTCCCACAGGCCCACTCCCTCCAGCAGAGGCTGCAGGAGCTGAGCAGCCAAGCCCACCACTGGCAGCAGTTGTACCAGGACAGTCAGCAAGCTCTGGCTCTGCAGGAAGAGGAGCTGGTTGTTTGCAAGGTGGAACTGGCTTTCCTCAAGGAAGAGCTCAGTAAGGCCATGGAGCAGGTGCAGGACAGGACCATGCAGCACCACAGCTCGAGGACAGGAGGAGTGACACCCCTGACACCAGAGGACAGACCCTGGCCTACAGGCACGGCAGAGGTGGAGAGGACATGCCAGCGGATGGCTCGTTGCAGAGCCCAGACCAACACAGGAGGAGGCTGTGGCTCTGTAAGCAGCAGGAGGGCTGAACATCATATTTTTAAGCTGCCGTCTTTGTTTGGTGATAGAAATAAGCCCTCAGCATGAAACTAACACCTCACGACAGTTTGTAGCCAGTAGTGCTGGAGCAATGTTTTTTCTCTGATCCAGACAGATCTCCCAAAACACAGGCAACTACTCCAGACCCATGGCTCAGTCCCAAAGGCTGCTGCCCCAGCACAGCCTTATTCCTGCACCTTCCTTCTGCCCTAGGCACATACAGGCTGAGCAGAGCAGTCATGTGGGGTCACCCACAGCACAGGGTATTGCTTTTTTTTTAGGTAGTAACCCTGCACACTTCCCACACCCTGGGATGGTCTAATAGCAGCAGGCCACACCAGGAGAGGGAGCTGGTGCTGGTCAACATCAGCCAGTGTGCGAAAGAGCAGATGTGAGTAAAAAGCCCTAGCCAAGTAGAGAGGGGCAGGTACCTGTCTTCTCCTCACACCAACTCACTCAGCTTACACTTCATTTTCAGGCAGTCAAGTGAGAAACGAGGGCACAAGACCCAGCAGCAAATCAACCATGCTGCAAAGCTGACAGGCAACAAGGAGTAAGTGATGAACACAGGGACTGGGTCTGAGCAGTTAATGCTGCCCATAGGGGTTTATAGGACAAACGAACAACTACTGCCTCACCTCTTCTCCCCCACCTTTCTTCCAGACATCTTCAGGACACACTGGGCAGCTTGCAGGTAGAAAACACGTACCCCAGGGTCAGAACACATGAGCAGCACCACAAGGGTGAGCAGATGAAGGTGAGCAAAATCCCTGACACAGCCTGGCCCAAAACAGTGCTAAGCCGACCCTCCCTTGTGTACAGGGACAGCTGGGCACCAGTTACTTGCCCAGAGCACAGGTCACAGACAAACTGCCTTTGCAGTATTCCAGGCCAGGTCTGGGCCAGGCACAGGCTGTCTTTGCCCTCTAAGCCTGTGTAATTCTGTGCCTTGTCCCCGGCTGTACAGGGCAGCAACTTGACTGCACAAGCCATGCACAACTCTGCAGGGCTGCCTCTACCCAGAACTCAGCTCCAGGATGAGAAGTGACGCAAAACCAAAAAAAATGGTTAAAGACTGACAATCTTTAAACAAATAAAATTCTTTCTGTTCTGTAGCAAAAGTAGTGCCAAGCACCAAAACCTTCCAGGGCTACAAGCTGTAGCAAGCCTCACAGCAGTCAGAGAAGTTGAGCACTCCTAGGACTCAGCTGCTCTTGGAAATCTTTAAGCCTCGTAGCAATGGGCTTTCCCTTCTCAGAGGCCAAAGCGGGCTGGGGTGCGTCGTGGTGTCAGGGGCTCCCCCTGCTCCTTCCGCCCAGGTGTGTAGATTTTAGTAGATCTGCCAGTAAAGGACAAGAGTCATTAGTGGAGGATACAACCTTTCCCTGCACCAGGAGCACCTGTGAAGTTGGAATCCTCCATGCAGCTCACTACCGCTTTTAAGCAGGCAACTGATGACCAGCTAGTGCCAGCACCCACCTTGCGCTGCCCAGTGGGTTACGGCGCTCCTGCTCCTCCCGGCGGGCACGCAACTGCTCCTCAGCCAGAGCCATCTCTTCCTCCATGGCAGACACTTCCTCCTTGGCACGTCGGCGGTTTTCCTGGGGCAAAGCAGCAGCAGATCAGGGACTGGCAGGACTCTCTGCAGGTCCGCAAGCCTGATCCCTCCACATAAAACAAAAAAGACCCCCACCCAAGAACAGGCATACAGGGGGACTGTACGCAGCATGAACCCCACTCAGGCAACACTCCTTTCCAGTGTAGTAGCCTGCTGCCTGTCTGCCAGCTGGGCCTGAGCAAGAGACTCACCTGGCGTGACTTGCCAGCATGTTTGATGCTGTAGAACATGGGTCCCAGCTCTGCCAGCCACTCTCCATCCACAGCAGTGACACACTGCATGTATTCCTGCAGTGAAAGAAGGAAAGACCAGGGTAGCAAGATGACACCCAGAGTCTGGACGCCATTGCCAGAGCCATGGCAGCTCCCACCCTCCTCCACTTGCTGATGGCAGTTCCGAAGCTAGGACTATACTCCTTCCAGACAATTCCTCCAGGCATCAGAAGCTGCTATGGGCCCTGAGAAGCTGCTATGGGCAGGACTTGGTGAGACTACAAAGACGTCCCATATATGCCAGGAAAATGTATCACAAAAGAGAAAAACAGGGCCCTACAGATGACAGAGATATTTCCGGTGAATAGAGATGAGAAAGGCTGAGAACTATACCCTCCAATAGATCCTACTATCACAGCAAAGCCCTCCCACCTCCCTCAAAGCACTCTTTACCCTTCCTGCTAGCCCTCAGCTCAAGTTTACCTTGGTGGTCATGACCAGCTCGTGATACACAATGTAGTCTGGCGTGTAGCCCATGCCAAACAGAGAGCTCGTGGGATGCAGGTGACAGGGCATGCCTGTGCGGATGTTCACATACTCCCCAATGCCCTGCACAGAGAATTGTGGTTAGTTCCCAGCAGGGGCCTCTCATTCCCCAGACAGGTACAGATCCCTCTTACCTTCAGCTTTGCAGCTTGATGGAAATATGCAGCACAGATGCACTTCCTGACAACATCCCAGTCAGTACCACAGGATGCTAGGCTCATCCGCTGCTGCACCATAATGTCCTTGAGCTGGGCACGCACCTCCCGCACCTGCGAAGACCTGTAGCAGTCAGATCGCTCTCTTATGTAAGGCTCCCTGCCCCAACCTCATTGCCACAGCCCCACCTTCCGCATGGCCTTGGCATGAATGAAGTGCTGGTTGCACCACAGAGTAGAGTAGTTGTTGTTTTTCCACTGCAGATAAACATTCAGGTAAGTCAAGTGATCGCTCTCTGGGACAGCAAATTTCTCCCGCACTTGGTCACTCTCTTCCTCTCGACCCTGAAGAGTAAGCAAAGAACACAGGTTAGTCAGAGGGCAGGTAAAGGCCCTAAGCTGCTGGAAGAGCAAACAGGTACCTTAGGCCGATAGAAGATGGCAGGCACAGACAACATGGAGACAATGAGCAAGATCTCAGAGCTGCAGCCCATGTCACAGGAAACAATTAGCATTTTGGAGAGTGCAGGATCCAGTGGGAACTCCACCATGAGACGTCCTGTTGAGGTCAGACCACCTGCAGGAATACCATAAGGATCCATAGAGCAACTGGACAGGTCCTTGAAGTCCCATTGGCTGGCAGCCTGCCCCAGCAGCCAGTACCTGTGTTATCCAGGGCTCCCAGGATCCACAGCTGGTACATGGAGTTCAGCATGTTGTCCTCAGGTGGTGGATCCATGAAGTGGAACTGCAGCAGGTCCTGCACACCCAGGGACTTGAGCAAAAGTACTACATTGGCAAGGTTGGTGCGCTGGATCTCGGGCACTGTGGTTGTTAGCAGCTCATTCTTGTAGGCGCTCTGGGTGTAGAGCCTGGGGAGCAGATGCCAAGAGCATGCCTCTCCCATTCAGGCCACTGCATTTCCTCTCTGAATGACCAGCTGTTCCCAACCCAGCCAGGCCCTGCACAAGGCAGCAGCTCTGCACTCAGCCAGGCCAACGAGCAGAGCCCCAGGGAAGAAGCTCTCCCAAGGCTACGGTGCAGCCTCCCCAGCACACAAGTGCCTGCACTGCAGCACGAGGTATAGCCCCCTCATGTAGTCTTTCCCTGGCTGCAGACCAGTCTTAAAGCAAAGCCTTCAGATAGCTGCCTTTAGCTTGGCTATTGTCCTGAGAACATCAAAGCAGCTGGTTCAGCAATGGCAGAATAGCCACAAGATTGGCAAAGTAAGAAACCAAAGAATACCCTTTCCTCTGCAGAGATATTAAGTCCAAAACAGATGGCCTCGAGGCCTGCCCACAGCCCTCATCTCCACAACAGGTTCAAGACAATGAACAGTTCTCCAGTGAAGAAAAAAAATATATGTATGTAGCCAGATGCCAAGCTATGGTATGGCAGGAACAGGAACACCAGTGATGTGCTTACCTGAAGCAGTGACCTGGGCCCGTTCTGCCAGCTCGGCCTGCCCTCTGATTGGCATTGGCTTGACTGATGGGATAGATCTGTAGCGCATCCATGCCTATACGGGGATTGAAAACCTGAAGGGCACAAGAAAAACAGACTGGAGCAAGAGGAAGGCTGGGTCACTGGCAAAGAACTCCATCAACCCAACCCCAGAGATGACAGACATGAACAATACAGGAAACCTTAGCTTACCTTCAACTTGCAGTAGCCAGAATCAATCACAAACATGATGCCATCCACTGTCAGTGAAGTCTCTGCAATGTTAGTAGCAACAATGCACTTCCTGACCCCATCCGGAGCCTGCAAGTATACCACACATCAGTCAATTTGTTGGGCAATGGCTTCTACACCACTGAGGAAGGGTGCAGAGCAGCAATACAGAACCCAGGACAGGAGTGACTCCTAGGAAGCTGAAGGAGGCACATGTTTTCCCTCACCCTCCATGTGCAATACAAAAGGCATCTCTGCACCTCTCTCTCATGCCAACTAGAGTCTTCCCTGCACTAATTTCCCCTCTGCCCAGTCCCATCAAAGAGTACGCATCAGCACCTTCTGGAAGATCTTGGCCTGTAAGTCTGATGGTAGCTGAGAATAGATAGGCAGTACAGCAAGAGCAGGCGCCTTCTCCAGCTCCTCAAGGTGCTCCACAATTTGCTCTGAGGTTACCTAGACACAAAGAGGAGTATTAACATGAGATTGAAACAATAAAGGGGTGGGACAGTGCCTGCCCTTCCATCTAGCTCACCTCAATGTCCTCCTGACCAGGCATGAAGACAAGGATGTCACCAGGAGCACCAGACAAATGGACCTGCAGGGCTTGTTTCACAGCAGCCTCCACATAATCCTCTTGTGGGGTCTGAAAGACACAGCCCAAATTACAGACACCAATAATCTCACCTGCCCCATCCTGTGTGTAAGGCTGCATCACAGCATAGATACCCCTCTTCTTTCCTCCCTGTCCACTGCAGTTAGGTACACACAAGTTATAACCCCCCTCACACCACAAACTCTCTCTACCACATTGACCTTACCTTGCTGAAAAGAATATCAACAGGAAAAGTGCGCCCAGGAATGTGGAAAATGGGAACGTTTCCAAAGAAGGAGGCAAACTTGTCTGCATCCATGGTGGCAGAGGTGACAACAAGCTTCAGATCCGAGCGTCGTGCTACCACCTAGAAAATATATGGAAGGAACAATAGACGAGTGGCATTTGTGCATGGCTCCAGGCTACTTCCATCACTACTGAGACAACAGGACAGGATGGAGCTTCCACTGTACTCTACAGGCACTGACCAGTAATGCCAGGCACATGCTATATAGCATGTATAGCCTGTATAGCAGGCACATGCTATACAATCTGTCCAGGTAAAAAGACAGTCTGACGCCAGCCAACGAAGCCTTATACCTGCAAGCATCTCTGTACCTAGAGCAGCAAGCCTCTGGCAATACACTAAGGGAGATTTAAACCCTCAGAACCAATTATCAGGACATTTGAGCAGCAAGTGCAGTCAGAGATGTGGGAGCCTCTCTTCATTTCCCTTTCCCAGGCCTAGGAGAGAAGCACTGACTCTGCCAATATTCTGCCCAAAGACCAGTTCACACACCCTATGCCACTGTCTTAGAATCTTCCTGTAGCCCAGCTTGCACACACCTCCCGTAACAGGCCAAAGAGCACATCAGTGTTGAGTGAGCGCTCATGTGCCTCATCCATGATGATAGCACTGTAGTTGTCCAGGTCAGCCTCTCGCAGTGACTCACGAAGGAGGATCCCGTCTGTCATGTATTTAATTATCGTGTTCTCTGACGTGCAGTCCTCAAAGCGGATGGCATAGCCCACCTGGGAGGGCAGAGATACCAGCAAGTCTTCACCACCCGTGTTCTCACTGTCAACAGGCTGCACCCTTGCACATGCTGCCAGACTCACCTCCTCTCCCAGACGCACTCCCATCTCTTCACTGACCCGCTTAGCAACGGACATGGCTGCCACTCTGCGGGGCTGGGTGCAGCCAATCATGCCATAGTCTGTGTAGCCGTCTTCATGGAGGTACTGCGTCAGCTGAGTTGTCTTTCCACTACCTGTCTCCCCTACCACAATCACAATGCTGTTGTCCCTGAAGAAAGGGAAAGAGTATTTCTTCATACACCACAAAGAAAGACTTTTTCATTCACAGCTCTGGTTGGCCACCCAAGCGTTGTCCTGCTTTAGCAGAACTGCCATCAAGCAGACAAAGCAATAGGTTTTGTTTTCTGAGGGTACAACTTCAAACAGGCCCTATATCGAGGAAGAATTCTTACTTGGGTTCCTGTTATGTAAGCCAATGCCCCAGGGTTGCGCTACGACCAGCTGCCTAACAACTGTACCTGAGGATGGAGAGCAGCTCCTGCTGTACAGCAAAGATGGGCAGATATTGTCTCTGCTCCAGGATTGATTTCTTCTTGGCAAACTCACTCCTTGCTTCACTTTTTTCTTTCATATGTTCAGCAAACTTCTGCTCAGTCCTAAGGAAACACCAGAAACCTTAAAACTGTCTCTCCACACACTTTGCTATGCCTACAGCCCCATCACCAGCTAAACAGGAGCAATTCAAAGGAAGGATTACTTGTAATCCACTTTGCCATCTTCTGTCACCATCTCATCCTTCTCCTCCTCTTTCTTGATTCCCATAATGTCTCCCAGTTTTGTGCCTGCCAGCTCCCAGTGTTTATGCTGAGCCTGGGAAAGCAGAGAGCAGTGTAAGTGCCACAGTTGGAACTGAAAAAAAATCATTCTTCTGCACTCCTACTCGTAAGGCTAGGAAAGCACGTTAGCTTCACATTTCCTTAGTGCTATGAGAGAGAACACATTCCATTCCTACATCAAGTCTCCCTCTTCCAACTGAACTGTGACAGACCTTTTAGACACTGGTCTGGATACAGACAGCATGACCAACAGCCTCCTAAGAAAATGGTTCCAGCTGATGACAGTTCCATTACATTTGCACTTAGATCTACACAAATGTGAACCAGAGTTAATCGTCCTACTCTCAACAGGTACCTTCAGATACTCCCACCTTTCTGTTTTCTTTCACCTCTTGTATTAGGAGGTCAGCTTCCACCTTCATTCCACTCATAGTACACCTACCTCAAATCCAGCTCAGACTCAGTTTAAAATGTATCTGTGTTTTCCCCACCACTATCACATAAGCTATATAGAAAGTCTCTCTATTAGGCACACACCCACACTACCTTACTGCATGCTCCTCCTCAAAACTCTTTTGCTGAGACAAGATCTACCCTGCTGCCACCCGCACTGTTGTGCATGTGAGCTACCCTGTATTCTTTCACCCGCTCTCTTCTTTCATGATCCAAATGTCCTTTGGATCAAACTTCTCTGTACAAGTGCACAACAATTTATGTCCCAGACAGTGCCAGAGGAAACCACATCGCTACAGCTGCTTATGACAATGCAATGAACTGGGCTACCACAATACCCCAGCTCACAAAAACACAGTGGACATCTTATCCCTGCCCCCAAGGCCTGCATTCTACACAGCCCAAACAAAGGCTGTGAAACCCTACATTACATGAACAGTCACGAACAGGGGGGCAGTAGGACAAAAGGTCATAACATACTCTCTTACGCTCCTTTTGCTCTCTATGCTTGCGCACCAACTGGCTGCCTTTCCGCGCTATGATGGCCAAATCAGAAGTGGCATCTTTGACAGGGATGACCGGCTCTGGCTAGATGAAAAAAGGCATTGCTTTAATACAGAAAGCTCACACCTGTGTGGCTCCATGCCATTAGAACCTTCGACCACAGTCCCTACCTGCTTGGTGAAGACTATCCTCCCATCTAGGAATGGAGGCACCAGGTTATGCACCAGCAGATGCACTTTGGCTGAATTATCCTCTTCAAAATCTTCATCCACTTCAATCCGATGAACTACACCACTGGTCAGCATGCGATTTGTCTCCCATCGCTCGTTATCCTTCAGGAAACGACATATCAAAGGATTTTAACTATGACTTTCCATCAGCTAAAATTCAAGAACAATCAAGATACTCCTTAAGCCTACCCCACAGTATATACAGCTCAAAGCAACTGCAAGGCAATAAATAAAACAACACAGCTTGCTGTGAAGCACTACAGGACTGTGACCAAGTCATGATGGCCTAAGTTATTCATAAAAGTGGAAGCTAAAAGCAGGAAACCGCTGAAGGCAACTCTGTAACTGATTCTCAATACGCACCACCATTATGCCACATGGCTTCAAGTACTGAAATGATCTAGGGCTGCATCTGCTGGTCTTCCTTCCCCAAAAAGGGAAAGAGTCTAGAGCCCCACTGATGGAACTAAGTGGGCCTAGAACATATATAACAAGTAACACTGAAGGTTCTAGCCTAGGGAACCCAAAAACAAGCACTTAAAAAAAACTAACTAGAAGCAGCAGGGTACAGAAAACACAGACTGGCCATACAAAGGTACATGGTTAACAGAATGATCTCCAGAAAAATGGAGGGCAAACTGTCCACAACGCCCCAGATACAAACTGAAGGCCAGAATCCTGGAAACAACTTGATCTTATGCTGAGATCAGCAGCCCTGAGTGTCTGAAGGAACATTAGACAGCCCTAATAACACAGTTTATACCTCTGTATAGGAGGGGCACAGCCCGCTGTGTTCCAGCAGCCTGGGACGCTGTGACCAACTGCAGTTGCTAACTGAATTCTGCCCCATGCAGGAGATGCACGGCTGCACTTTCCAAGGGAATATAACAAGTTTCCCTGTGAGCTCATTCAGACTGGGCCAGGACAAAGACTGCCCTTTTCACTCTGAGGGCAAGGGCTCAGCAAGTCCTATCAGCAAGCAGGTCTCTTAAGAGGCAGCAAAACGAGCAGCCCATACACATTCAGAGCAGCCAGATCTGCATCTCGTGCCCACCTCATTGATCTGCCGCCGCTGTGCAGAGATGCGCTTCTGCTTCTGCTTGTGCAAGTGCTGCTCCCTCTTCTTCACATACTCCTCGGAGGAGTAGGCCAAGGGGTTGTGAAACTCGTCGTAGCCCTCGTCCATCATGTACCAGTCCCGGTCAGCTTGCTGAGAGGGGAGGTGCAGCGCTGAGCTCTGCTGCTTGCTCGGGCTGGGCCAGGCCCCCCGCCGCTCCCCGTCTGGCCGCCGGGGGGAGCCCGCCCGCCGCCGGCGGCCCCACCGCAAGGCTAGCGGCAGTCCCCGGCCGCCCCCCACGGCACGGCTCTCCCAGTGCCTGGGGGCCAGCGGCGGCAGCCCGCAGCCCGGCGTTCACCATGCACCCAGCTCCCCAGGCTCCTACCCGCTGGTCGTCCTCCCACTGCTGCCGTTCCTCCTCTGTCTCGAAGGCGATGCCCTCCTCCCCATCCTCACGCCGCCCTACAGAAGGCAAGCTGGTCAGCATGGGCCGCCAGCCCCACCGGGCTGTCGCTTTTGGAGAGAATCCCACAAAACCTGTCCTTGTGCTGCACAGGGGAAGAGGACTCCGCCACTGCCCAGCCTCGGCAGTCCTCCACAGACTCCTCACCTCTGCCTCTGGACAGCCGTGGTGTGGCCCCCAGGTGTCTCCGGTCATCAGCCCATTCATTATATTTGTATGACGGTGTGGGCAATGGCGTCTTATCTGAGCACCTGCTTCTTACAGACCTGTGAAAACAGCATGAGGAAGGAATCAGTGCCTATGGCATGGTGCTAATCTTACACACACCCTCCTGCCCTTTCTTGCAGATCGCTGGCTCATAGCCACACCCCCAGCTGCTGATACCTGTCCCGTTCTCTCCTATCCGTGTCCCGTAAGGATGATGCCCGGTGGCTGCGCTCTGAGTCTCGATAGGAAGGTGTGGGGGAGGGAGATTCCCACTGTGAGCGGCGGGTACTGCTGTAACCACTATCATCTTCCTCCCAGCTGGAGCGAGACGGCGTGGCTGCATCTAGCAGAGGAGATGATGATTGACAACCAGCGTTCAGACCGTGGCCTTAGGCACCTTCTACTGAGGAGCACAGAGGGCACCCATCTGCTGTCCCTCTAAGAGAAGGAGCTGATGCACTGCCTCCAAGGAAAACTGCCAGAGGAACACATCTGTATCTCACAGACCCACAATAAATCTCACTGGGCAGGGATCAGCCAGATCTTCGCACACAGCTGGCAGATCACTCTCAGTCCTACATCCAGGAAGAGCCAGGAGTTTTATGCCTGCGCTAACTGCAGGCCTTAAAAAATACCGGATTTTTTATTCATGTTCATCCTGAATAAAACAGCAGGAGCACAAAAAAATAACACGTCCTTTCCCATTAGGTTTTACATGAGAACTCTACCAAGTCCCACTACTACCTTTAGGACGATGCCTGGGACTCTCTGGTTCGCTCCTCCTGCTGCTCCGTTCCAAAGAGCTGTCTCTCTCTGACCTGCTGCTGTGACGATTTCTGTCCCGCTCCTCTGGAGAGGGAAAATAAGATCAGATGCCCTGTGCACAAACAGGCTTCCCAAATCTACCCTAGAAAACACCCTTAGTACCAGTCAAGGGCAACAAAGAGGCTAAGGAACAAGCCCCACATCTCTATGCAAGAAGAATCACATCTTAAACTGTTACCGCGATCTCGTTTACGATCGTGGTTCCGATCCCTGCTGCGCTCCTTCTTCCGTTCCTTTTCCTCCTTGGAGGACGCAAAGACACCATGCTCACGGCGGTCTCTTTCCCGCTGCCGACTGCGTTCCCAAAACTCCTCGCTGACACCTCCTGTGTAGGAAGGTGTTTCCACATGGACAGAACGATAATGCCTAGAAAGGCAGAGCAGAAAGAAAGCTTAACAGTGCTGAGGAATAGCTAGCCTTTAACTCATCTCACGTAACTCTAGTCCTAGTCCCTGCAGTAGCAGAAGATTGTGGTTATGAACGCTTCCTCCATCCTTTGCTGGCAGCCCAGCATGTCTGTTGCTGTTTTCAGACACAAGCACTTCTAAGGAGGCTGCTGCTTCCAAACGTCAGGAGGCAGACAACAACACGGACAACGCGTCCATCTAGTGCTTACAGGCCCAACACTATCTAAAAACATTCCCGGCCATCATGTCTCGGGAAAGGCACCAGTCCGAGAGCTTTTCTGGGACCCCCTCAGCTCCTCAGAGACATCCCCAGACTTCCCGGCCGCACGGAGGTCACAGCCCCGCAGGCACCGTGCTCCCGCAGGCGGCTAATGATTGGGGCCGGTGCCCCGGCAGGGCCCCAGCTGCCACAAAGCCTTCGGGCCCCTGCGAGTGCCAGGGATCTCGCGGACCACACCTGTCCTTGCGGGCGCTCCGGCTGCTCCGGCCGGCCTCCTCCTCTTCGTCCTCGTCCTCCTCGGGGCTGCCCGCCTCATCGCGGCCCTCCTCCCAGTCCTTGTAGGAGCACACCCGGGACCTCTTGCCGCCGCCGCCGCCCGCCGCCTCCTCCTCGCGCTCCCGCCGCTTCTGCGCCGCCAGCACATCCAGGCCCAGCAGGGAGGCCCGCGGCGCCGGCGCCTTGAAGACGTGCTGCTCAGCTGCGGCGCTGCGCCCCCGCAGGACCAGCCCGCCGGCCTCGGCCTCGGGGCTCGTCCCGGCCAGCCGGTGCAGCGACTGCTCGCCCGCCTCCGACATCGCCACCGGCAGCTACCGCGCCGCGCCGGGACCCATGGGGCCCGGGGCCGCCCGGGACGCGAGGCCTGCCGCCGCTGGACGCCGCTGGAGGTAGCGGCCCGGCCCCGCCCCCGGCTGCTCAGCGGCTGCAACCCCACCCCGTGAGCTCCGCCATGGCCGCCCCACGGTGCCCTGCGAGCCGCTCCAGGCCCCGTGCACCACAGACGCGGCGGCAGCAGCCTCCGGGCGACCTGGCCACCACAGAGCCCGAAGGCCGAAGGACAGAGCGCCCCCACAGCCCTCGGCGGACTTCCGGCGGGGGGGGAAACGGAGTGACAGCACGTGCCCGCAGAGGGCGTGACCGGAAGGGGGCGGAGCGGGGACACGGACCGCCCTGGGTTGGGCAACAGCGCCCCCGGAAAAAGCGTCCCCCCCGAAACCGCCTCCCCCCCAAGCAGCCCCCCCCGCCCCCCCAACAACGCCCTCGGGCTCGCAGGGAGGCGGGAGCAGGGTGTGGGGCCGGGCCGGGCGGTCCCGCAGCTTTATTTCGCGGCCCCTTATATCAGGCGGCCACCAGCGTCTCCCGGACCCAGTCCATCGCGCGCCGCACGTCCACGTAGACGCCGTACTTGGAGGCGGCGCAGGTCCTGTCGCGCCTGAGGACGGCGGCCGCGTACCAGGCGCCGTCCCCGGGGTCCCGCACGGCGAAGGAGCCGCCGGCGTCCCCGTAGCAGGTGTCCTCGCGCAGCTCGCTCATGCCCGCACAGAAGGTGGCGTTGCCGAGGACGGGCCGGACGCCGTGCGGCCCCTGCGCCGCGTAGTACTGCCGGCACTTGTCGGCCTCGGCTACGGGCAGCATCACGTACTTCAGCTCCTCGGGGAAGGCGAAGGTGGCACCGCGCCCCCAGCCACAGACGTAGCCCACGCGCCCTGGCTGCACGTAGTCCCGCTGGGGCAGGCAGATGGGCATCACCTCTGCCCCGACGGGCACCTTCTGCCTGAGCTTCAGCAGGGCCAGGTCCATGGCCACCAGGTAGCCGGGGTGCAGCACCACGCACTCGACACCCATGGCGGGCTGCCCCCGGCCACCCAGGAAGAGCCGGAGCGTGGGGGGGGATCTCCTCAGGCGTGGCATCCTCGCTGTGGTTCAGGTAGACGTTCCTGCCGGTAGTCAGCAGCCACTGATGAGCGTAGCCCCCGTGGTGAGGTTGTGGTGGCTCACCATCCGGGCCTGCCAAGGGAAGCTGCCCTTCCCAGCCAGCAGGCCCCCAATGATGCGCTGCATTGGGGCGGGGGGGTTCTCGGGTTTGCCGCACACTGCAGAGGGAAGAGCAGGGCCCTGTGAGCCACGGGAGGAAGCCTAGCTCTGGAAGAGGAACATCTCGCAGCCTGCCCAGTCACAACTGCCAGACTCCTCCAGGCCCATAGCACCCCAGGGAGCAGCACTGAAGATGGGAGCTGCACACAGCCCCCCGCTGGCCCTTTGGCTGCCCAGGCAGACCACACACAGTCCCCAGCCCACCAAACCCCCACAGCCCCTGCTGCACCGCTCTGCTCTCACCTGGCTCACAAATGGGAGCCTCCTTGCCAGCTCCCTGCCAAGCTGCCCCTGGCCTTGTCCGAGCCCCAGTGCTCCAACCCTTGCCCTGGAAGGTACCAGTAGTGGCAGCGGTGATCTCCAGCAGAGTCCAGGCCAGGCCAGCAAACAGCAGCATTGCAGTTCTGCAGGGAAGAGAGACACTCAGCACACGGGTCCCACCCCCTGCTCATGGTCTGCAAGCTCCAGCAGGCGGAGGACTGACCCTCGGCCCCGGGGCTGCCCCATCCAGCACAGCCTGGAGGAACTAACTCCCTGGCCCCAGCTGCTATGAAATGCAGTAGCAGTGGGACCCAGAGGGCCTCCAGGCCTGACACCAGTCCTGCCACAGCACGCAGCAAAGCCAGGCAAGAGGAACAGAGACAGCACTCAGTGCAGGCAGGGTCAGAGCAGTGTCGCTCACCCCATGGTCGCAGCCTGGTCTCCTCACAGCAGACTCCTGCAGGCCTATGCTGTTTAGGGCTCCTTCCTCATCCCTTTTATTGCTAACTCCCTTACCCCAGTGCAGCCCCGCGTGCTCCTGACCTCCTGACCTTTTTGTACACTGCCAGCACCTTTCCCAGCAGGAGCAGCACAAGAAGTCCCACCTGGCTCAGGGCCGGCTTGGCAGAGGCTCCCAGGAAGACTGCCAAGCTCCCGCAGGAAACCAGCACGCCAAGAGTTTCTTGGATTTTGCAGCTACAAGCATGGGGGGGGGGTGTCTGGCTGCAGAAGATCCCCTGACCAGAATGCCCTGGCATTGAGACACCGTCTGAGGCTCACAGAAACAAGGCAGAGCCCTGCAAAACCACCCCCACACCTCTGCCCAGAGCAGCCCTGGGGGAGTACCCACACCAGCACCAAAGGCGAAGCCAGAGCCAGGATGTGGGAGCCAAGCCCCAGCTGTCCAGCACCCAGCTCTGCTCCCACCCAGGCACATGCTGCCAGCCCAGCCAGCTGAAGGACACAGAAGGGCCATGGCCAAGCCCCAGTTCCCACACATACCCAGCCCTTCCTGGGCAGCCTGCTCTAGCCCCTGGCTCTGGGCTGTTTGTCAGCACAGGCTGGGACCCTGCCCAGCCTTACAGGAACTCAAAGCAGCAATCGCTGGCGGGCACCCAGCTGAACACAGCCAAGCCAGCAGCACAGGACAGGTGCAGCGGAGCCCTCTGCTTCCTGGCACAGAGGTGGCCAGGGCACATCAAGCTGCGGTGGCAAAGGGCTGCCTGGGGCTGGCAGAGGGCACAGGGCTCACAGCATTACAGGAGGCCCAGGAAGGAGCCCAGCCTGTGGTCCTGGGCCTGCAGCAGTGCAGCAGGAGCTGTGAGCAGAGCCCTGGCACCCTTGGGAAGGCCAAGCCCCACACGCAAACCTCCAGGTGCCCAGAGGCCACCCCAGGGCACAAGGACAGAGGTCCAGGCATGAGGCACCAGCAGGACACACTGTCTGGACACGGGCAGCAGGTAGCATCGTGTCAGAACAAGGGGCTCTACAAAGCAAAGAGGCCAGTGTAGGGTGTGGAGCCCTAAAGAGAGCAAGGAGTTACAGGGAGCCATCAGTCAGCACACTGGCTCTTGCGAAAGGCTGGATCCGTGGGATGTGGTGGAGTTTGGTGCTGTGTTGCAATCCTAGGTACAGGGCGCCAGGGTGCTGCTGCAAAGTGAAGGCTGCATCCAGGGCACAGGCCTTGCTCGGGAAGGACAGAGATGGCTGCTGGCAGCCTGGGGTCAAGCAGCAGCTGCTGCCAGGAAGCCCCAGAGAAAACAACCCACAGTCTCCAGAAGTGTGAATAAGCAGGGCTTTTCCATAGCAAGTGACAGGGTGCAACTGTCTCCAAGCACCAGCAACAACAGGAAGAAACATCTCCTGACACCTCCTGAGGCACAGATCAGGCATAGGTCTGTGTGGGATGGCTTCCACAACCAGTGGCTTCCATGACCAGCAAGAGGCACCGAGCAGATCACACAGATCAAGGATCCCTCTCAGATGAGGAGAGCCATCCCCTGGAGTCTGACCAGCCCAAAGGGTATCCCCAGAGCAGGACACAGGACCAGGTGAGCCAAACGTTTATTGACACTCAGGCAGGACCTGGGGAGCATGGGTTTGTTACAGCAGTGTGCGGAGGAGGGCAGGGAGGATGGACCCTGCTCTGGAGACTGCACTGCAGGAGGACCCAGAGCAAGCAGCACAAGCTGGCTGCAGGGTCCGTGGCCAAAGGGACCCCCACCACTCCACAGCTGGGGAAGCAGCCCACAGGAAAGCCCAAATACAGCCCTGAGCAGCTGCGGCAGCATGGAGGTCCCTTTCCCTGCTTCCTACCAGTGCAGCCCCAGCTCCACTTATTGCTAGCCCTTTCCAAGGGCCCAGAGCAGGACCTTGTCTTGGTCCCAGCCTGCCCATGCTAGAAGCATCACAGCTGTCCCTGTTTTGCCATGTTTCCTCCTGGCTAGACTTTGGTCCTGAGATGCGTCAGCGCCGGTGATCCGATCCAACTGCCTCCATGACACTCTTGAACCCCTGCTCCCTAATCAGAAACAGTGTGTGATGGCCTGGCTGGCACAGCTGCTCAGGCCCGCAATACCAGTGCTTGGGCACCAGCACACAGCTCCTCAGAGCCGCCACAGGGAGGTGGCTGGCCCCTCACTCACCTCAGCAGCTCCTCCAGTTCATGCTTCACTGTCCCCACCACCAGCGGCCCATGGTACACGAGTGCTGTGTACATCTGCACAAGCGAGGCTCCAGCACAGATCTTCTCCAGGGCATCACGGCCGTTGCTCACTCCACCCACGCCAATGATGGGCACCCGGCCTGGGGGCAGGCATGGGGCCAGGTCAGTGGGGTGAGACCAGCACACGCCCCGAGTCCTGCCCTGCCCCTACCTTGGGTGAGGGCGTACATCTCCCTCACTGTCTGTGTGGAGAGCTCCCGCAGGGGCTTCCCACTGAGGCCCCCAGGCTCCAGACGCTGCATGCTCTGGAGGTCGTGGGGGCGACTGACGGTAGTATTGCTGACAATCAGTCCATCCACACCTAGCTGAGGGATGCAGCAGCGTGAGGACCCAGCTGCTGCAAGCAGCCCCTGAGCCTCATCCACAAGCTGCCAGGCCAACCAGGACTCCCCCCAGCACTGTGCCCAGAGACAAAGCAGCCGCCACTCACTGCACAATCCCCAAGCTCTGGTGGGATGCACACGGCTACTCAGAACACTGACTACAGCCAGCCAGAGCTGCACGTCTGCCTGTCCCTTCAGAGGTCAGTCATCAGGATCACCAGCATCCATCCCCTCACCTCGCACACGACACTAGCTATGTCCTGCTTGTCCTGCAGAGTAAGGTCTGGGGCAATCTTCACCAGCACAGCTGGCTTGTGCTTGCATGGCAGCGTGTCCCTCTCTGCCAGCACCTGTGGGGTACACACGGGGACACATGGCAGTATGTTGGGGACACACACCTCCCGCTCCAGTCCAGGGGGACCATGTGCACCCACAGCCAGCACAGGGACAGACCCTGTTGTCCCCACACAGTACCACCAATGGGATAGGCACCCAGCGACACAGGACCTGGGTCACACAACACGCACGAGTTGTGGGGCACAGGCAGGACAGCAGTAACTCCTGATGTCACGGGATGCTCCTTGCAGGAGCAGAACAGAGCGGAGGGCAGTGCCTTGCTGTTCACCTGCCCTTTGCTGGAATATAGTGCCCTGGTGCCCCCAGTACCAGCCCATGGGATCAACAGCTGAGCAGGGGACATCTTGGTGGCTCTGCCCACTAACTCAGGGAGCCACGCTCCTCCCTGCACGGGGTCACCCACCTTGGTCAGCAGATCCCGCAGCTCAGCCTTGCCCTGCAAGTCCCGCAGCCCTGGGGTGTTTGGGCTGGACACATTCACAACCAGGTAGTCGGCCAAGGGGCCCAGCACTCGGACCCCAGCCACGTAGTCAGCTGCAGCATCTGTCGAACTCTTGTTCTTGCCCAGGTTGACTCCAAGAGGCATCCCCGCTAGAACACAGACGTGTCTGAGCCAGTGCAGCAGCACCACCCACCATCCGAGGGGCCAGAGCACCCAACAAGGGAGGTCCCATAATAGCTAAAATCAATATGGGGATAAATAATCCAAGAGTTTGATGGGGCTGGAACCTTAGACTGTCTTGCAGCCCCAGGAGCATCACTGTGGCTAGCATGGTCAGCACCTCCCAGCACTGCAGCCTCTAGCTGGGCCACCCAGTACAGGCTGTCTATGGAAACTACCCAGATGAGGCCCTGTTGGCTTTGGCTAGTCTCAGCTGATATATCCATCCCAAAGCAGCAAATAAAGCCTCTACTGCAAAGGAACTGGCGGGAGAAAAGTGCTTGGTCAGCTTTGTGGGCTCTTGCTGTCCAAGTACACATTGCCTTGGCCAGCTCCAAGACACTGTTCCAAGGCACTGGCATTGTACACCTTCCCTGACCTGCACAGCTAGCTGGAAGACCCCCAGATCCATCCTGCCAACCCCCAGAGCAAAGGTTTACAAGCTTGTCTCACCACCAGTGAGCTTGCGCTGTGTCTCTTGGCGGGCCCGCAGCCTGCGTTCAACTGCAGCGTGGCCGTGACTGTTGAATCCATACCTGGAACAGAAAAGATAAGGTTCAGGACCAGGCTGGTGCACCAAGCAGGACACAGGAGAATTCTGAGGAAGGCTCCACAGCTCCACTCAGCACACCCAGCGCAGCTGCAGAGCAGAAGACAGAGCTGGGGCCATCCAAACACCTTCCCACACCACCAGCCCGCCCTGCCAACACCCGGCTGGACAATTTGTGCGTCCCCACCTGTTAATGACTGCCTCATCCTCCACCAGCCGGAAAACCCTGGGCTTGGGGTTCCCCTCCTGGGGCTTGGGTGTGACGGTCCCCACCTCCACGAAGCCGAAGCCCATCTTGTACAGGCCGTCCACAGCCTCGCCATGCTTGTCGAAGCCAGCCGCCAGGCCCAGCGGGTTGCGGAACCGCCGCCCGAGGACGCGCACCTCCTGGGGGGCAGCACCGCATGAGGCCATGAACCAGACCCGGAGCCTCCCCCACACTCGCCGCCCCGCAGGGTTCCTCATCGAGCGTCTTGCCCAACCCCCCGGCGGCCCCCGGCCCCGCCGCCCCCCCCCCCCCGCCTCGGGCCGCCCTTGAAGCCCCGCCGGGCGCCTCCCACCCCTCCCCCGCCGCAGATACATACCAGCGCGGGGTCGTCGGGGCGGGCGGCCGGCAGCAGCCCGAAAGCGGCGACGCGCAGCGCCAGGCCGTGCGCGGCCTCCGGAGGAACAGCGCGGAGCGCGGGCAGCACCGCCGCGTGCAGCCGCTCGTCGCCCGCCGCCAGCGCCGAGCCCAGCAGCAGCCCGCAGCCGCCCAGCGCCGCCGCCAACGCCCGCAGGCGTCGCTGCGTGAGGCCGTCAGCATCGGGACGGGCACCGGCCCCGAGACGGGCACCGGCGCCAGCCCCCCCCGCCGCCCCCTTTCCCGCCGCCCCCCGCCCGGCCCCGGCCGCTCACGCGCAGGGGTGCCGCCATCTTGCCCGACCCAACGGGTGCAGGAACACTTCCGGGAGCCCGGCCCAGTGATTGGCGGAGGCCGAGGCGCCCCAACCAATAGAGACACGGGAGGGGCCGGGCCCGGAAGAACGGTGAGCGCCCAAGGAAAAGTACCAACCCGCCCCCCGCAGCCCCCGTCCCGTCCCGGCGCGACCCCCGGACAACGGCAACGCGCAGCCAGAGCCGCTCCCCAGCCCATCTTTATTGGGAACCGCGGTACAGTCAGTCACAAACCGGAGGAGGAGCCGCGTGGGAGCGTTCCGTACAGACACATCACACAGAGAACACCGTGGCCCGCAGCACAGCCGCCGCCCGGCACCCAGACTCCTGCCGGCTCCACCGCACCGCAGGCTCCCGGTGCCCGGGGACAACCGAGCTGCTCCGGCCCTGTGCAGAGCCACAACGCCCCGTGGTGCCCCGTCAGCCCTCCCGACCCCTCCGGCAGGTTGGATCTGATAGCTGTGCAGTGCCACCCACCCCGTATGAACAGGGCGCAGACCTCCCTGCAGCCAGCACAGCACCAGCCCCAGAGGGCTCCCCAGCGAGTCTGAAGGAGCACATCTGTCTCCAGGGCACCTGCAACCAGATCCAGCTGGAGCCAGAGGGGTGGCACACGTGCTAGAGGGCTGCAAAGCCTTAAGGGCATTACCATGTCTATTCACAATGGTATTTCCTGTCTCAGCCCTAATTAGTTAAAAAGTCTTACCAAAGGGGCTTAAAAAAAAAATCAAAAAATCACCCTTACCACATGCACCTTAAAGCAGAGCAGGACACCTTGTGGATGACACTCCCCTTGAGACCACACACACAAGAAGAAAGCCCAGTCATCTTTCAACCTTCATCACCCGTCTCTGTGGAAGACAGCACAGCTGCTGTAGACAGCCAGGAATGGCAGTCAGAATGTCAGACAAGGGTTTCCTCTATAGCTACCCAGACTGGTGCTAACTGTTCCCTGCTTCAGTCTCACAAGACTCCCCACAGTTCAACTCCTGGAGCAACGATTGGGAAAGCTGCAGCATTTGGTTTAAGTACAGCAGGAAGAGAGCTCAAAAAGAAGAGTGTGTTCATTTGAGGTTAATACAGGAAACTGATTTCAGGAGTGTTTTAGAGAGAAGAAGCTATCACAGCTCCTGCCCTTCTCACTGGAGTTATAGCCCACTCAGTCTTATGTTTTCTTCTTTAGCTCCTCAAATCTCCGAGAAAGATCATCAAAGTCAATATCTTCAGAGGCAGAAGAACTGGTGCCAGCAGATGCTGTTGGCAGTGTGTCCGGCACAGAAGGTAATTCAGGCAATACAAAGTTATCAATGGTATTAGGAGGTCCAGCTCTTGGTTTTGGAGAAGGTTCTGACTTGGGTCCAGGCCCTATTTAGAATAAAAGAAATAGCATTTCACCTCACTCATAATCACACTCATTAGGCCAAAAAGAGACACAGAAACACACATAAAAAGATCCTCCAATCAAAAAGGCAGTACCAGTTGGTACCAGTGGTCACACATCTCCAACTGCACTTAGGCTCAATGGGGAAAAGGTTTATATGGCTGCAAGGAGCTGCAGCCGTAACAGACCTAGACTGGTGACCCCATCCTACAGATGTACTCGATTGTAGAAGATGGGCTGCACCATGGGGATTCAAGTTCCATTTTTTTCCATCCAACACCCAATAAAGGGACACGTAGGTATAATGTGCTCCTATCACCCAGATGTCAAACTGAATCATACCAATCCCCGTGCAACGGCAGGCCTATCTCCATCATACACCACCACTTTCCAAAGGACTCTATGAGATTGTCAGAAATCCTTGCTGGAGCTAGCAAGAGTCTATTTACTTTAAAACCTACTCTGCCCTTATCTGCTACAGATTATAAGCGCTTTCAAAACATACAGAGCAGAAGCGCACTATACAAAGCTGAAGAAATTATGATCCAATTACAATACATGAAGCAACTCAGAAGCACGTAGGTAGAGGGACAGAGAGATATCAACTCTCCTGCTAGCCCTGCTGCACTGCATTCGGCCTCAACACTGACATTAATACAAGCTTATCTACCTCCCAATGCATACTTCTTTTTTTCTGTTCCTGCAAAAAAAAATTGTTATATAAAAGTATATTATCATTTAAATCTGTTGCTTTCTCATTTTATTCTGCAAAATGATGAGATAAGCTGGAAACCTAGTACTGACTCCAAACTCAAATTCTAGTTGCTGAGTTTCCCAGATCCAACGTGTTTTAGAATACTCTCAATTTCTGCTATAGGCTTCTCCCAACACATTTTGAAAGCAGGATTTGAGTTCAGTTCTACACATTGTTCCCTTTAATGAAAGTTCACTCCCAGGGACGCTAGGATCCCAGGCTATCCACAGCCCCAAACCACCCCATATCTCTTGGCATACTCACCAGCCACCGGAGCAGAAGAAGCATCCTTGTCAGCATTAGGCTCATCAATCTGAAACAGGCTCTCAGTTACTATCACTCTTTCCTAGCAGGCATGGAATCCCCCAGCTGTATAGGGGCAACTCATGTGCAAAAGCAGCCACACTCACGCAGAGCAATGCATATGCCACACCTCCCCAAGAAGACAAATAACCCTAGCTTCCAGCGCACTCAGAAGAATCTGAATCTCCTCCCAAGAAAAGGAGACAGTGCTTCCATTTCCCTGTCCCTCCTTGTCAGTCAAAGCAGCTTAATTGGCCATATTTTGGTACCAGATAAGCAGCACATCTACTAGCAGGTCTAAAAATATTTATCAAGGACAAAAGCGGGAGAAGACTGCTCTCTTCATCCCCATAAGCACAGCAACTGCTTCCTTTCACAAACAACAGATAAGCCCTTGTGATCAGCAGCAAGGTAAGAGATGATTTCAAGTCTTGGACCAGCTAGGACAAAGGCCCTCAGCATGGTCAGTTTTGCTGGAAGAACTCCTCCTTCCCAGGGGGCTGCAGTCAGTGCCATCTGTCTCCACCTAGCTAACAACTGCTGTACCTGTGACTGCATCTCCTGGACTCAAAGGTACACACAAGTGTTGGGCTATACTCGTTGCTATTCATGGCAGAGACAAACATGTCACCAAAATAAAAATTACAGATGTGATCATGAACTGCAACAAAAACAAGCACAGAAAGCAAACTGCAGACTCCCCTCTTCTTCTCCCTGAGGCCTTACAAAAGTCTGGGAAAGAAAGAGTGCTTAAGCATTCTTCGGCTGGGAGCCAAATTTTTCATCCAGACTAACTACGTATTAGTTCAAAAGCCATAATGAAACAGACTGAAAGCAATAAATCTGTCACATTACAAAAAGAGGATCTTTGGACTCTGCTCATCAACTGTTTATCATCATTTTAACAACGCAGTAAAAATAAATCTTGGCTTTCCTTTGCAGTTAACATACAGAGATGAAGAACCTCTCACAAGACTCTCATCACACACACCCAGCCATTCACCACACCCAAAGAAATGTCGAGCACCACCCCAAAAGCTCCAAAGGTTGACAATGACGTGCTTAATGAATGGCTACCTCTCGAGTTTCCCTCTGCTGCCCACAGCAGTGGGTGATTCAGCTCAGGCACTTACAGATTCATATGTTGGTGGGTTTGCCGGAATTGGTGGTGGATGAATGTTAGTAAAAGGCTGGTAGGTCCCCACCGGCAGGCCATTGAAGTTCTCCTGTACAGAAAGAAATTAAACAGTCACGCACCAACCAGCTCTCCTGAGAGGCACTATGGGACACAATACATCTACAGCTGCTACGGGAGTCAGAAAAAGTATCAGTTTAATATAAGTATCCAACTAGATATATATTATGCTCACTAGGAAAAGATTTTCACATATAATCAGACACAGTCACTGGCAGCCACTGAACAGCACTACAAGTTATTCTGAAGAACCATCACAAATAAACACTTCATCTCATACAGTACGAGAAGTACCAGATGAAAAAAACAGTGGAACACCCTGCCTTAAGCATTCTTGAGCCATTTCTCCTGAACGCAGCACTACAAAACAGGATGGAACTCTCTATGACTCACTCAAGGCTTTGTACGTATTACCCTTAATTGTAAAACAACAGTGCCTCAGTGACCTAGACTTAAGAGCAAGTCCTCATTATTTATGCCTAGGTCTTCAGCCCACTGATGGTACTCAGCCCAGATTTTTCCATGGAAAACACCACACTGCTGGGTCTTTATTAAGATAAACAAGCCCACCCACTGTTTTGCCACTCCCCAGATATCCTGTTAACAGACAAGAAAGGTGCCCTTTCCAGCTTCTGCCTTCCATTTCCACAACAAGTCATCTCTGAGAGCCGCTGGCCTAGTCCTCTCCCCTCTTGGGTCTAAAGGCAAGGCACTTCTGTATTTTCCGTTGCTGTTCCCATCCCATAAAATGCACCTGATTTGCTTGACTGAATCTTGGCACACTACCAGCCTACCAAGTTCAAAGTGCTGCTCCAACCCTTGGACAAAAGCCTGACGGTCAGAAGACTGCCTCACAAGTTAGGTCTGGACTCCTCTGGTCCCTGAATGCAGAGGGCTGGCTGTAGAACAGTGGTAGGAATCTCCGCAGTCAAGAAGCAACAAGAAGCTTCAGCTGTGCTGCCAACAATTTCCATCTCATGCAGTATCACAGCTACAAGATAGCCTTGTGACACACCGAGCTATCAGGTACAGATGCTTCCCAGTCGGCAGGTACAGGGCTAAGCATCAAAATTAGTCCTCCACAGAACAAAGACGAGCTCAAACCAAAGCCACTTACCGGTCCCTTTGGAGGTGGATAGGAGAAGGGTGGATTTGGTGACGGCATGGGCATAGGCATCGGCACTGGCACAGGCACTAATCCATCAAGACCAACCAGTGGGGCAGTAAATCCACCACCTCCTCCCCCTCCATGGCCACCCTTCTTCACATCATCTGTGAATCCCACATCAATCAGATCTGCCTCCACACCTGTAGGGGCTTCAGCCTGGGGAGGGAAGAAGAATCTCTTTTCTGATCTCAACCCTCTAAACAGCATTAGATGCAGGTTTTGTCTCTGGACAAGATGGGATAAAGCCAGAAGAACAGAATGGACAACAACTGCATTAATGGAAGTCAGAAGAGAGACCAGACTGTAGCATGACAATAACCATATGCCCCAGGGCCATGGGAAGTAGCAGGGATCCTGCTATGCTACTATGCTAGGACTGTATAGAAGGTATCAAAGCACAGTTACGACCAAGTTTGGTGCAATGCTTCAGACCTGTGCTCTGAAAACCCATAAGTACTAATGGGAAAATTCCATCACAATAATGCAGAAGAGAGCTACAGACCTGCAGTGCCTCACTCACCATCACCACTGAGTCAGGCTCGTAAGGCACATTGTAGTTCTTGGCAATCTCAATGAGGTATCTCTCCACCAGAATCTTGGGTGGTGCCTCCACACTCAGTTTGTGCATCAGCTGGAACACAAGGGTGCAGAGATGCTCATGAGGAATGGGGCAACACAACACAGCCGGGCTCTGCCCCAGCCAGGGCCACCTGCCAAGGGGAGCACAGCACAGTCTTGAGGAGCCCTCTCCTCCCAGCACAGCACTGCCAGAGGGGAGACTGCTGGCAGCCACGGGGCAAGGTTCCAGGTGCTCTGATCCTCTCCATCCACAGGCAGCACAGCCAGACCCCACCTGCCAGGTACCTCAGCACCATGCTCCTGTGCTTCAAGCCAGGCAAGCCCCAGCAGTGCAGCTGTCCCACCCCACCCTGCAGTGAGCCACAGGCATCAGCCACTGGCCACAGAATTAAGTGGCAGAAAGCCACAGCAGATGTATCTGTTCTGCCAGCTGAAGCTGGCTGCAGCTGTTCTACCAGTTCATTACCCTGTCATTAACTGTTCCAATCTGGTTTGTCCGGCACAGCTTCCCATACTCCTTGCTGTATTTGGCACACAGCTGGTCAGCAACCTGCAGCAGGAGAGAAACTCTGGGAACATGCACAGCCTTGCTTTCCCCCAGCCACATGTTACACATCTCCTGCAGTCCCCACAGCCCTCCCTGCCTCTATTTGCTCTCATTTCTGGCACCAAGTGAGCCTAGCTCATCAGCCTCAACTGCCCCTGAGGCTCCACGGTTCCTTGTAGAAATTAAACCTGGGCCAGGGTCTCCACCTGCAGAGCTGGTAAAGTTATGTCCTTTGCCTTAATGACAGAGTCCTGGGCAAAAGATTCCATCAGTTTCTCACAGTGTTACCCCCACCCTGCTAACATCTCTCAAACAACCCTACTCACAATCTTTAACTCAGCCACTTCCGACTGGAGTCGTGGTGCAGCCCAAATCAGTGTAGAGACCGCTTCTGCCAGGCCAGAGTCCAACTCCCTAAGGACAACAGAAGTCTTTGCAGCCCTCAACCTTCTCAGCCTTAAAGTCCCCAACCTCTGTGCCAGGCTCCAGAGACTTCCCCGCTGGGGGAAGAAAATGTTTCTGGAGATCCTAGGACACTGGGACAAACACACGTGTCCTTCTGTATCCCAGGCCTGCCCCCAGCAGTACCCCTCCCTGAGCGCAAGGGGCCTGGACCCTCTCCCACAGCATACCCTCTAGTCCAGAGCTTACTTCATGGACTGAATCAAGCCAAAGCGGGCTAGCAGCAGATCGCAGTACAGCTCCAGGATCTCCATGGCCTCCACGAGGTAATCTTCACGGATGATATGTTCCACACGAATCCTGGCACGCTCATCTTTTCCAGCTGCCAGATAATCTGCAATCTCCTTTCTTGCCTTCTGGGCCAGCTCAGCTACAGCACATAACCCAAAGCCAGTCACTGTGCTGGCAGGGGTTGCTGCCTCCATATCCCCCTGCAGCCCCCACCACACATATCCATTGCCAGCTTCTCTCTCTCCTTTGAGCCTTTGCAGCGCAAGACACTCAGCCGCGGCTATGGAGCCTTTGTGCCTCAGTCCTAGCATACCAACTCACAGGAAAAAGGGCACTGGGCTTTTGGCTGTTAGAAACACTTCTACACCTTCAATTCCCTTGCAGAGTCGATCAAGACCATGGGGTAAATTTCTTATCTATGTCTGATCAGGGCAGAACAGCCCAGGTGAGGAGAGCTGTGCACAGGAAATTCCTCACTGCACTACAGGCATGGAAGGCCCAGGAGATGATCCCCTGGGCAAACTGGACTGTCCCTCACACACAGCCCACAGCTGTGACCTCACACACCTTGTCAGCTGCACTCTGACACCTGCCAGGAAGCTGGATGGAGATGGCACCACAGCCAACCTGTTCCTCTGGGGACTCATGCAAAAGGGCAGAACACAAGGCCTGGGTCCAGCAAAGAAGAGCAAAAGCCTACTCCATCCTTGGCCCGTGAAACTCCCGCAACCCCAGAAAAGTCATCTTCTAAAGTCTCCTGAGCCCCAAAAGCATCCTGGGTCACACCTGCCCCCTCAAATACTCACTTTTCTTTTTCTCCAGCAGTTTGAGGCGATTGATGACAAGACGTAGGTTAACTCGCAGACGTTCAGCTTTGAATCCAGAGCCCAACATGATGAACAAGTTCTGTGGGAGAAGACAAGAAGGTCATCGCCACCAGTAACCAATGGTCACACCAGAAGAACACTGGTTACTGCTTTACTCAGAAAAATATTAAATTCAATGAAGGCAAATGCTGGTTCCTAGAAAGGCAATTGCTGCTCCGTGCTTGTCAGTGTACAGGAGGCATTTGGATGATACCGTCAATAATATGCTTTAACTTTTGGTTAGCCCTGAAGTGGTCAGGGAGTTGGACTCCATCGTCATTGCACTTAACTATTCTATCCTAAATCTCCAAATGAACAGCTACCTACTATTCCTAAATCCGCTTACTTATGAATGACTGGACCTACAGCACCATCATTCCCTTTCCCCCCTTACAACACCTTACCAAACCAAGGCCAACAGCAAACAGAAACTTCCTGAATATTCCCATTCTGACAGACTGCATCTCGACCCCAGAAAAAGATGTGAGATGATAAAAAAACCTGTGCCCACTCCATAAACAGGTACAGGGTTAGAAAACATACCCTATGACGTAAATTTGAAGGCCTAAGTACATTTAATTTGGATAGCTAACCCTAGCCACCGATGTGAATACCAGTGTACAGTAAAATTTTAAGCACTGTGATCCTATGTTAGACAAACACCCAACAGAAATAGCCTGAGAAGGAAAATCTGAGTTCAGCTCAGTAAGGCGGGCTACACAGAGTTTTGAGGTTCCCAACCCTAGATTTCTTTGAAACACAAGTTAAATATACATATATATATATACACACACACACATATATATATATATATATATATATA
>CM021741.1:20455800-20479778 GCA_011075105.1 Heteronetta atricapilla
ATATATATATACACACACACACATATATATATATATATATATATATATACACACACACATATATATCACATCATCAATAGCAGTAAGTAACAAACAGCGTAAATAGTAGAAGACATGCTTTCACTCATTTATTTTGAAAAGCAAAATGAGTGAACCGATGCCTGGAGATGCCAACACAACTATCACACAGTCAGATCTTGTCCCTCCCTCCAGTAAGGAAACAGCATTTTTAAAAGAAGCACACAAGTCAACTGCAATTGCCAATCTCTGTCGTATTAACATGCAAGCTGTAAAATAGCATGCAGTTAACCTGATAACTGTATAAACTAAGGCTGGGAACCAAGCTGACTGTCCTGCCACCAGGAGGAAGCTCTGTATTCTCTCCACACTCCTCCTGCTTTCCGAACACTAGCTCTGGCATTTCTCCAGTCTCTCGTGAGCCAGATGAACTAATTAGTTGTACAGAAAACTAACTCAGAAGATGCTTTACTACAGCAGTTTGTTATGACAAGAACTGTTTTCAGAAAAATCTTCCTTAAGGGCTATCATATTGAAAGACCTTGGTTTGTACCTGAGAGTCACAACAGAGCAGACTTTTAGATAGTATTTTGTATACAATAAGTTGTTTATATACAATTTACTACTACCTAACGTACACTGAGTTTATTTAGCTGATCTCTTCACACATCAGTACAATTACCAGCCATACACAGAACCAACAAAGCTCAAAGGACACCGATACAGAAAAACATATAGGTTTGGCTGATGCCATGAAGAGTTTTGCCCTTCCATAACCTGAACGCTCTCCTACAGCACTACAGTAACTTAGTAGTTGCAAGAAACAGCCTCAACACAAGCTGCACCGTCTCCGGAGAAGTACGCACCTGTTAGAAAACCCTTCCCGCTAACAACAACCTGTTTTAGCGGACTGCGTCACCCCATCCTGCAGACGGGCAGCTTTCCGCCCTGCCTCCGCCGAGACCAACCTTTACTCGGGCAGTGCTTAGGACGCCGCTGGGGCGGCTTCTCGGTGCGCTGCTCAGCCAGCAAGGCCCGGCTCGCAGCTGCCCGACGGCCAGGGCCAGCTGAGGGCAACGACGGCGACCCTGCCTAACGGTACCGGCCCCGCTCGAGGAGGCAGGGTCAAGGAGAGACCCCTCTCCGCCCCGCCGCCCGCGGCCAGGCCGCGCTGCGTGAAAGCCTCACTGCAGGGCAGGCCCCGGGCCCACCCAGCCCGGCCCGCAGGCACTCGAGACGAGGCCCCAGCCGCACTCGCCAGCACGGCCCCTGCCACCGAGCGCGCCCCCAGCCCGCCAACCCCCCACCGCTCACCGCCGTTCCGCCGCTCAGCCTTCACGCACCCAAAATGGCGGCCCGCACCAGCGCGCCGCACCGCCGCGCGGAGCGATCCGCGTGGCCGGCACGCCCCGCAGCTGGCCTCGTACCCCGGGCACGACCGTAGCGGGCGCGGCGGCAACAGCGAGGCCGCGCGAGCCGCCCGCCGCACTGCTACGGCTGAGCCCGGGGCGAGAAGCTGCGGCGGCGGCACAGGAGGAAATCGCTGCACCGAGGAACTACATCGCTCGGCGGAGGGACACGAACGCGGGGCGGTGACTTCTTCGTCACCGCGATGCGCGCCCCCCGGGACCCGCCCCCCGGCGCAGAGGTTCCGGCAGCGCCGCGTTCCGCTGGCCTGCCCCGCGCCGCCAGACCCGCTTCCGCGGGAAGCGGCGGCCGCACGGTGGGCAGCACCGCGCCGCCCCGCAGAGCCGCCTGCGGGGGGCCGGGACTGCCGGGGCCCGGAGGTGCCTGTGGGAGGGAGGGAGGGCCGGGCCGGGCCGGGCGCGGCGCAGCGCAGCTCCCCGCTGAGCGCCGGGTGGGAGCCGGGGCGGGGTGAGCTCGCTGGCAGCGGGCGGCCTTGACAGCCGGCCCGGCGGAGCCGCGAGCGGGGGCTCCTGGTGCTGCGCCGCCGTCGTGCCCGCCCGGGGCGGCGAGGAGGAGAGCGGGGCCGCTAGAGGGGCTGCCGGCAAGGGGGCGGGGGGCTCACGTCACCGCCCACGGCCCGGGGCGCCTTTCAGGCGGGCGGCGCTGCCCGCAGGCGTGCGGTCCCGGTGTTCGACCTCGCAAGGCGAGCGGCGCCCCGGCCGGCCCAAGCCGCGGCGGGCGGCGGCTTCTCGAGGCGGCCCCGCGAGGAGCGGCGCGCAGCGGGGCGCTCCCGGGCGGCCGGCGCCCGCTGGCTGAGGCGCGCCCATGAGAAGCAGGTGAGACGCTCCGGCGGGCGGGAAGCCGGCCTCCCGGGGACCGGGCAGGGCCCGCGGCGGCGGGAGGGCGCGGCCGGGACGGGGCCGAGGGCTCCCCGGGGCCGTGCCCGCGCCGCGCGCTCTGGCGGTGCCGCCATCTTGCCGGTCTGTCCGTCCGCAGGCCCTTTGTCTGTCTGCGGCTCCGCGGCGCGGGCGGTGGGGCGGGTAAGGCGGGCCGGGCGGCGGGGCCGGGGCTGGGTCCCCGAGCGCCCGGGGGGCGCAGGGTGGGTGCCGCCGCCCGCGGGGCCGGGCCGGTCGGTCTGTCCGGTCGGGCCGTCGTGATGGGTCCCCCCGCGCGTGCTCTGCACCCTCGGCGCGCGGGCCGGGCTCCTCCGGCTGTCCCTGTGCCGGGGGAGCAGCTCACCTTTGCGGGGCTGGGTCTGCCCGCCTGGCCGTCCGCCAGGAGTGCGGCCAGAGGCCGCCTGTCAGGGGAGGCTGACAGCATCCCTGTGTCCCTCTGGATTTCTGGGGTGAATGTGTCCAGTCCCTCCTTTTGTCCATCTGTTTGAGGGTACTGTTGGAATCGATTCCTTCCCCGTCAGTCTGAGGGATGAGAGGTCGATGTTTCCCCCTTGCAAAGCCTGAGGGGTGTTGGCGTGTCCCTGCCGCAGGGAGGGCAGCAGGTTGGTGCATCCCCCCCACCTGGCCACTGCCCAGAAGGTGCAGTGCTGGCAGTAGTTGCCCTGCTGCCCCTTTCCTGTGCCTGCTTGATAGTGGTCTCAGCTCTGGCCGTCAGGCCAGTCTGCTTGCGGGTGGGGCTGTGACCTATCCTGGGGCTGGCTGTGCCAGCCCACCAGCGGCTGCCTCCGTGGCTGGAGCTGCATCCATCAGGCAGACGGTTCCTTTGTGTGCCTGGTGCCTGGCCTCTCTGGCTGTCCCCTCTTCCTCTCTCTGGGTCAGTTTGGTGGTGGCTTCGGTTAGGTTTGTGCCTTATCTGCTGTGGGAGCAGATAGGAGGGAGGAAGAAATTTAGACTGAGAGTGCAGTCACTCCTGAAGTAAGGTGTTCTTAGCTGTTTGTATGCCAGGTATGAGATTGCTTGTAACTTTGCTTGAAATGGGTGGGGCTGCCCATGCATGGTGGCTTGCAAAATGCTTGTGGGTCGTGTTGGATGCCAGCACTGTGGCTGTGGTGATGCAGAATGAGCCCTGTAGGCAAAAGGATGGGGAGTGACCCTGAGGTGCCCAGCTGTGTTTGGCCAGAGACTCAGAAGGTTCCAGTGGTGTGTGTGACAGGCTCTTCTTTTCTCAGGTGAGCCCTCTGCTGAGGGAACGAACACTCTGTGCTCCCAGGTCAGGGAAACATGTCCCGTCGGAAACAGACCACTCCTAACAAAGTTCACTGTGAGTATTATGTTACACAGAATCATGGGATCCCTGCCCTAGACAGATTGTTGTGGAATGAGAAGGGGAGGTGGGGAGTGATGAAAAGAGGTGCAGCCTGTGGGGGAATGGTTACTCACGGTCTCTCTTACGGCCTGTAAGAAGAGAAATTGAGATCTGTGCATCAGGGAAGCTGTCTGTGTCCTGACATGGCAGGACAGGGATAGGCTTGAATAAACAATTGACACTGTCAAGGTATGCAGGTGAGTGTATGCACAGGGCCTGTAGTTCTGCTTTGTGTTCACACTGTCACAAGTGCAAGTTAGTATACTAAGAAATGTGATTCTGGGGCTCTGGCCAGTCTTGGGAAAGGAAGTTCCAGGTAGGGTGTGCAGCTGAAAGCCTGACAGTCCTGGCTTCTGATCTTTGTTCTACCACAGACTACACAGACTGGCATGGACGTATCACTTGAGCTCACTGTATCTCAATTTCCTACCAGCTAAAGTACATAAAGCCATTTGCTCTTTCCTTGCAGGGAATAGACAGTGGTTAAGTCAGTCAATGGACAGATAAATTCTATCTGTCAGATCATACTTGTCTTGAGCTGAGAGGACAAGACTGTTTCTCCAGCATTGTCAAGAACCTGGCATTTGTTGAATAGTGAACGGACTGAAGATGCTGTGCATTGGCACTTCTTGTGGGTAGGCTACAGAGAGATGTTAGCAGAATTCGGAGACAGCTGTGTGGATGTTCAGCTGCAAAGGGGCATCTGCACATATACAGCTTTTGTTTGACTGACTACAGCAGAGGGAAGCTGAGGGTCTGAAGCTCTGCCCTTGAAACTACTCAGCTTTGTAGTTGGAGACGTGTTTGGAATCTGAGCTGGCATGAGGAAAACAAATTTCCACTTCTGTAGACACGTGAAAGCAAGACTGATGAGATGAGGGAGCCTAGGTTATTGCTAAGCTGTGGTAACCATCATGACTGTGGGACAGAGAGCTGAGTGCTGCAGCCCTAGCAACTGCCTTATTTGCTGATGCTGCTGGCTTGCATGTTTCTGTGTGTTTCTCTTTGGTGCCTTTAGGTATGGATATGGCAACAGAAACCTATGCATGCTGTTCTCTGTTAGAAGAAAATACATCATGATATAGCCTAACACTCTGCACACTCACTGAGTGTACTGGGGAGAATTACCTCTGAGTGAATTTGAAGGCCCCATAGGAAACAAGAGGTGGATGTGGGAGAGCTGAAAAAACTCCTTGGTGGGTAACGTAAGGGTGATGTAGAGGTGACTTTTGGCAGCTGTGCTGACTCTTGCTCTCCCATTCCTGCTTCTGTGTGCTGGGTTCAACAGTGGGCAGAGTATAGCTTTGATTGGTCAGCTTGGAATTGTCTTCATTAGAGAAATTTTAGACGTCCTGTGTTTTCTCCTACAATGCCAGTAACACTTCTGTCCGCACACATTTGCTTCTGAGAGCGCCCCGATACTACTACTGCTGTTTAGATTAATTAGACTTGTAGAAAGCATGCACTTAAGTTGCCACCTCTGGTGTAGAGTTATGGTCCCTCATCTATGGGGACCAAGGGTAATGACAGCTCTAAAGGTGTAGGTGGAGTTTCCATGGTGTTTAGGTGGGCTGTTTTCTTTTCTGTACTCCACTGCATAACGGTTACGTTCTTCAGAAGCTTATACTGCTGTGTACAGGACTATACATGCTATGGAGTTCAGTTGTCACATTTTCACATTGAATGCTGCTTTTTAATCTGCAAGTCATCACCAGCCTTAGTCTTGGGGAAACCACCTGACAAAAAGGCTACTGGTCAGCATGAGGTAGGCCATAGAGAGAGGAAACTTGGGACCTGTTCACCACTTTTACATGCAATGCATTAGCTACAGACAAACTATTAAATAGGAGTCATCACAAGCAGCAACTAGGATCACAAAAAAATAAAGGGACTGAAGGATACAAGAAAATTACAATGGTGACATATCCTCCTTGGGATGGAAATCTTGTGTGTCTTATGATGAACACCACCAAATCGTTGGGACTTCTCTGTCTACCTAGCCTGCTGTGTATCTGGAGGGCCCAGAAATGCCAGTGCGCTGGTGAATGACGAGGAAAATCGGAGAGAACATCATCTCCAAGAACTGGGTGAGCCAACAGAATGAGGAATCAGGCTGAGACATAGCAGGCACGTTACTGAGACTTCTTCACAGGGACTGAAATGGTTGGGAGGAAAGGAATAAAAGGGACAGCAGGTATGCAGCTTTTTATGCAGTTGTCTGCAATTGGGATCTGATTTGGCAGACTGTGGGGCTGGGGAAGTGCTTTTTGGATTCGCATAAATGCTACTGTGAATATCTAACTGGACAAATTCATGGGAGGATGGTGCCCACTTCTTCCTTGCTTGGCTGCTTCATGTTATCTTCCTTCTCAGATTCGTTTGGGCAAGCAACAGCTACAGTCTCCTCTCCCTGTCTTGCTCAATGCCACCTCTTTCCAGGGTTACTTTCCAGGCTTGGCATGGCCCTTGTTTGACCTTCCTCTCACAACAGGGACTGCTGATCCCACTTAGCACAGAAGCACTTTGGCATGCAGAGTGACTGGCTGGGAAGTTGTGTTGTTACAGATCAAATAATTTTAAATAGAAGTTGATGTGTAAAGAAATTTAAAATAGTACATAAACAACAGTAAAATTACTGTTATCGTAAACATATCATTGTGTGTGATAGCCGTCTACAGCTTTCATTGTAGTTGTTTCCCTTTGGCAGGTCTGCAGCACATAATTGGCTTTTAACAATTTAATTTTGTTTTGCCACGTGGTGCATGAAAAACATTTTCACCTGACAATGTGGTAAGAAACAAAACTGTAATACTGGAATATACTTATTGCATTGCCTGTTTCACACTGAATTGAAAAATGCAATACAGTCATGTTGTTCCTGTGGAGATATCTTAATTCATCCATTTCAGTCTTTATTTTCTTCCAGACTCAAAAGTATAAACACATAAAATCTTTCTAAGCAATTAATCATCTGATCTTGCTTTCAAGCCCATCCATTGCTGCCCTGTCACTCCATCTGTTATGGGTTACTCCACTGTTCTTGAGCTTGCCAAGAATTCTGCTTCAGGTATTAGCGTGCTTTTATTTTCTCTTCCTGCTGTCCCATGAGCTGCTTCTCTATGACATCTACCCTTTGCAAGTGGTGCTTATTTTACATCTCTTCAGAACAGCCTTTTAAAATCAAATTAATGGGCATTTCCTAGCTGTATTTAGCATGGTCCCAATGTCCCATTAATCCTCTATCTCCTTCCTTCTCCCTCTGATACACACACACTCTGTGCTCTTCAGTATTTCTTGAATTCTGCTGTCTATAATATTCTGAGTTTGAAAAGAAAGTATCTTGCAAGAAGTAGCACCTAGCATTCAAAACTGAGCAAAAAATGTTACTTGCATCAAAATCCTTGGTTCTTAAAGGGCTCTGTGGGCTGCGGTTATTAACTCTTTCAATTGTTGTTTTTCATTTCAGTAACCACTACAGCAATATGGACAACCCAGAATAGCGATGGGGCAGGTGGACTAGATCCACAGTGGTGGACAGACTTGCAAATTTCAGGTCCAGGAAAGGAGCACAGAGAAGACCTACATGAACAGGGACTTTAAATTGATGTACAAGGAGGGAGTAAAGTGGCTCATCTCTGAGAGACTTTTCTGTTTAGGAAGGAAGACAGGGGAATGATGTGGTTTCTTTTTATTTTTGTTTTGTGGATTTGGGGGTGAGGTTGTTTTTTGTGTGTTTATTTTCCAGAACACCTGAGAGTTATCCTGCATTCATACAGTTCAAGAAGGAAAGGGCTCAGAAAAAAATCATTTCTGGCTGCTGCAAAGTTGGTGCACCACCAGGTCCCAGCAGTCATAACTGCCCCTGTTACGCAGTACCCCAGGGCTGCCCCCTACCTCCACAGCTGCTCTCCTGGCATCCCACTCATTTACAAGATTATGGAAAGGAGAACTGGAATGCAAAGCAGAGGCATTTGTATGATTTTTTCACTGTCCTACATATCTAGCTGTTTGTAAAACAAATACAGTGTTTTGGTGTTGTGGTCAGCCTGCAGCCCTTTTTGTATTTAATAAAGAAACTTCTGGAGAAGAGTCTGTGAATTCAATATTGAGCATAATGTCCTTTACTGATAGTGGTGATCCTAAAGCTGTTGCCTGTCTTACTCCCTTTCCACATAAATGCAAATGTATTCAAAAGGGGGTGGAGGTTGGGGTTTAAGTGTCTGTATGTGAGCATGTGTGTGCAGAAACAATAAAAACATAACCCTGTACCTATCAAACATTACAGCTCTAAAGATTCATTGAAGTAGGACTTAGTCTATCAGTAGATGTACTAAACACTCTTCTCTAAGTTCCTGTGTAGACCACAGTAGTGTAATAAGAAATTTTGTATAAGTGAAAGAGTTTTTAAAAGTTTGTTTTTCCCAGTCCCATGATGCCTTTTAGATACGGGCTAGTGGAGAATGCAGAAGATGTTGAGTGCTAACAGCACTGTTTGGTTAACAGTTTGTGTTTCTGTCTGTAAGCTGAAAGTTCTCTGCACTGTACTGAATCAGTGTTAGCTTGGTTCTGGGTACACTGTACAGAAAGGCCACTGGCAGACATGACCGCTCTGTTGGTTGTTGTGATCAGTGTTAGTGATAGGAAGAGTCCCTTCAATCGTCTCCTCTAAAGATCACAGATTTTTATAAATGTGACATTGCAGCCTGTCCACGTGGTCTGTGTATCTGAGCAGGAACTTTCCTGCCATTAAATTCTGGGCTGCTGCTCAGTAGAAATGTAAGCCATTTGGAAGGGGAAAGGGAAAAGAAAATGTGTAACTGCTTCCACTAGTAGTTGTGGTGATGTTTGGAGTCCTGTTTCATAACTGTTACAGGTAGCACATCTTCCACCATAGTTTCACATCTGTCCTGCATACCACGGGTTTCCCCATTTCAGCATACTTTCTCTGACTTGCAATGCTGTTTTGTCTCTGGGCTCTTAACCTGGTGGTTCGTGGAGATCTGCTTCTTAGAGAGGCACCATAATTCTGTAGTGTCTGCTGTTTGTACAGTCTGTATCTCAGTTCCACCAATGTGGTCCAGACATGAAAGCAGCGCTCCAGGTTATGAAAACCATCCAGCACTGGAATACATTCCAATGTGGGCGCATGTCACAGCAATCACCATAGTGCCTGCTGCTTTCAGTGGCAGATAGATATAGGGTGCTGTCCTGCACCTCTCTTCAGCCAACGTGGATTGTGTTCTTAAGTCCTCTCTACAGAAACCTTTCTCACATTTCTGAGTGATAAAAACCTTCAAATGCTTTTGGAAACCTCCATGGGGATGTTGGGAACTCAAACTCCTCTCCCTCAGTCTCCGTGAAACTTCTGAAGGTCTTTGAAATCTTCCATAAATTATTGCTCTATAAAGCAATGCCGGAAATTTTGAGGTAAGCACCAGAAAGGCAGTGTGAGTATGAATATGGGGCAAAGCTGGCTGAAACAGTTTAGTATGTGCAAATACACCCGTCCTTATAACAGGACTGGTGTTCTCTCAGTGGGTCAAGAATGAAATTTCCTGATTACACTGATGCCAGTTGTGGCCCCATACTAAAAGGTGCAATTTTGTCCCAAAAGCTACTCTGGCTTCTTTGTTTTATGTTAAAAATGCACTGCATCTTCCATATTATTTCTGCATTTATGCTTTGAGTAGCTCCTGAGAGTTACAAACCAGCTGATAAATCTAATCCAAAAGCTAGCCCTTTGGGAACTCCAGCACCTTGTCCCAAGTGCTCACAGCTAACTCACTGATAAAACCAAGTTATAACTACCTATCAAAGTCATTTCTTTGTTTTAATGTAAATATTAATGGTTGACTTTACGGAACTGGAAGCTTTCCCTAGCAGAGACTGCTGTAGAAGTTTTCTTTCAGAGGAGCTCAAGTAATCACTTTCTATCAATGTGTTTGCTGTTGCCTGTTCTCATGCTGAGTTGAGGTACTAATTATCAGTGTCTTTCAATGCAGCAGACTGTAAGCTATCCTAAACAAGCATCTCAGCTTTCTGGGTTCACTCCCTTAGCTTTCTGTTTTGAGCATATAAAGTATCGCTGAGATTTATTTTTCTGGGCAAGGCAAGTTACTGAAGCAAGTTATCCATCATATAAGTAGAAGAAGATGAGCTCTGAGCACCAATTCCTTCTGGAAGGTTAGCTTGTCCCTAGTCCTCCTGGGACAAAAGGTGGTGACAGCACCCAAAGGACAGCCCTTGGTTTTAGCACCACTGTGGCAAGCAGATAAGATGCCAGGCACTCAGGAAGAGATTATTTCTGTGCAAATTTCTCAAGAAAAAAAAAAAAAAAAAAAAGTGTCTGCCTGTCTTGAAGGAGAAGTGTAAATTATGAAAAATAATAGAAATAAATATCAATATGAAATATCTATCTACAAATCCTCAGCCTGCTGAGGCATTTTGTCTGTAGAATGGATGAGGGAAAAGAACAACTGGATAGTGCAGAGAGGAATGGGAATTTAATGTAAATGGCTGCTTGCTTGCCCTGTAGTGGAGCCCAGTGGACTGCAGAGAGGAAGCAGGTGCTGCATAGTAGCAACTTGATGCTGCTCTGGCAACAGCCAACATCTATAAAACATGCCATGGGACATGCCATGGTTTGTGCTGTTGCCTGGTGATCCAGCTGGTGATGATCTATCTAACTACTGGGCCACTGGTGTGTTGCAGTGGAAGTAGCACAGGGCATTCAGCTAACAATCCCTCCCTCCCCTCTCTCCCCACCAATTTGCTCTCTCCAAATAACTAGAAATAATGTAGGATAGCTAGCATTTTATTTGGTTAATTACTACCTAGCTATGAAGGAACTTTCTAATAACTAAAGAAATTCACAAACATACTGCACGGTAATTGAGTTAATGTTGTGAATGTTTAAATGGTAATGCATTATAAGGAAACATGGCAAATACGATACACAGATACCGTCAGTGGAGAAAAGTTAGGGTTTGAATTGAAATTGTGATTAAACTGTAGAAGACCATAATTAAGGCAAGCATGTAGATTTAGTTTGCCATGCTGTTACACTGCAAGAATAATACAGAGAGAAACAGAACCTGTATTAAAAATCAGTTTAACTTAATTTGTGAATCATACAAGCACTAATGTCTGTGTTTTTCCAGGTCCCAACATGATTGAATTGCTTTCTAAATATCCTGGTCTGTCACAGTACCATCACCCTGCCTGTAATAGCAGGAAATAGGACATAATGACTTAGAAGAGCCCAATAACACTATGCATGATTTGGTATACTGTTACCATCCCTGTGTAGCTTCCCCCCACCTACAGCTGTGCTACAGTTCTATTGGCAGATAGTTTGTCCGGTAGACAAGAAAGTCACCTGGGCACATATGGCAGGTATGTGGAGTCTTGCAGGCTTTTGTACATGTCACCAAAGCAGTACATAAACAGTATGTCGAGACCAGCCTGACACCCAATATTTCCCGTAGCAAGACTCATCTAGACATAGGGACTATATTTGCATCAGCAGGTACAGAATGCTGGTGTCATGGGGTCAGCAAGCAGAGAGGTTACTTAAAAACTTTCAGAAAGGTGACTTCAGAGGTTCCACGCAGTGCAGGTGAGCCACCTCACACCTGATGCATTTCTGGTAAGCTTTTGTTGTAAAAACAATGGAACGTCACTAGTCTGACTCTTTGTCCTTGTGGCTGCCAGGGGAGCAAGTCTTTGCAGGGCTGGAGGAGCAAGCCCGCCAAGCCATGATGAAAAACAGCTTTCCTGGACCTCTTGGGGACCAAAGGCCTGCCATCCATCCACTGCAAGACCATGACTCCAGCAGCAGTGAGTTCTGCCCCTTCCAGTAATTGCAAGGTAGTGGACTGGAGAGACTCTTCTGAGGGCTGAGGTTAGGTGCTGCACAGCTTGCAGGGGTCCTCTAGGGACTATCTTACTCATCTCCTTCTCTGGGTTAGCTCTTGGCTCTTGTGCAGGACTCCGCATGAGCCAACAAGAACAGAACTGCTCCCTAAGGGTAGGTAGGCCGGGAGCCAAAGGCCACCACAGCACAGGTTGGGCAACCAGCTCAGCACTAGGGTGCAATTCCACAGCACTGGAGCAGGGTGGTGACAGCAACAGACTCTGTCCACAGACCAGTGATTGCCAAGCAAGGACAGACCCAGGAACTCCACACAGCATTCTGAGGATTGAAGCTCCCTTGAGTTTAAATGAAGCATCTGGTCAGTGGGTGTGAGCAGATGGCCCCAGATGAGGCTTATCAGGACAATTAAGGCTTATTAGTGCCCTCAGGGTCCTGACACTTGGAGTAACTGCTCTGTATGTTCCAGGTGGCAGTGATGATGATGAAACTACCCAGGATGAAGTTTCTTCCCACACTTCCGAAGAGGATGGTTCCATGATAAAAGTGAAGAAAGAGTTAGAGAATGCAGAAAAACCTGCAGCTGGAACCCCAATTATGAGAGAAAATGAGGCAAGTGTGTATTGGTACTACACTTACCAAAAGTTCCCAGGAAGAAAGGAGGATGCTGGGTGAAAACACATCTTTTCTCCTCACTGTGATTTCTTTCCTTGTCCCCACTCTCACTTCCTCCAAACAGTATCTCCTGGCTGGAGGAAATGGTGTGAGGTGTTCTTGGGCTGCCAGGAACAGGAGACAAACTGCTATTCTCCTGCCTTGCTGAGATGCTTACGCAGTCTGTCCACCTCCTTCAGTTCTGGTACCTTTCTCTGACTGATCTCCCCTTCCCTTCTGCTACAGAGCAGACCTTACCTACCAAAGCCACTGTGCTGGCAAGATCATGGGTGCGAGTGTAGGCCATGAGGCTTCTCTTTCTTCTTGAGACAGCAGGAGTTTCGCTCGGAGGGTACATAGAGAAAGTTTTAGAATGAGAACAGCAAACGAGCCCCAGCAGGCCTGGGCACAGCACTTGATCTGGGCAAGGCCTGTATGCAGGTGTTGAGAAGATACTAAGGGAGAGTGGGGTGGCGGCATGAAAACCTGTGTGCCCTACACCAAGTCATCTTTCCCTCCCCCTAGGTTCCTGAGAGTTTGAATGCTGACCCCATGCTGGGATTGTCACAGTGTCCCCTCTGCCAGCTGGAGTGTGGAAGCAGAGAGCAGCTCATTGCACACGTGTACCAGGTAGGGGTTGGTTCCAAATGGGGGGTGTCTCTGGCCTTAAGTTGCTCAGCTGTCCCAAATTCAGAAACAGTCCTGGGCAAGGGGCATGGGATGACTTTGTTCTGTTTTTTGCAGTCACAGAACTGAACAGATCTTCCTATCTAGGATGTGACTGAAGTTTATAGCAGATAGTCCAGAGGGAGTCCTGGGTGAAACAATCAGCAAGGCACCAGTCTACACAGCTGGAGAGCAAAGCTCCATCCCAAGGCAGTCACTGCAACCAGTTGCAGGCCGAAACAAGACAGTTCTTTCAGATCAAACACAGAAGCAATTTTTATATCATTCATTGAAATAAGGAATCCTCCTCCTGATCACTTGGTTCTTTATTCTGTCCCTTTATCACGGTTCCTATCTATGGAAACAGCAGTTCTTCCTCTGAAACAATTCCAGTACTGTGGGAAATCTATGCTGGGATCTTACAGGTTTTGTTGTCAGTACTTTCCTCACAGCACATTAAAGTCTGTAACAGAAGGAATGAAGCAGAGCCAAACTGACCACTTATCTGCACCAGCTGACTGTCTTTAGCTACCATCATAGTGAGCTTTCCCTCCCCAGCATCCTGCCTACTGTTAGTGTAGTCATGATTTTTCTAGCAACACCAGCTAGTTAGATACCTTTCTGAAAACAAGAGTCAGGTCTTATGAGCTGAGTGTTCTGGCTCTACTTGTTTCTCTTGCACTTCATTGAGCTGCAGAAAGGTGTTTGATCTGTGACATCCCGAATGTCTTGCACTTAGTCTAGGAGCTGTAAGCCAGAGGTTTTAGTGGTTAAATGATCCTTTTCCAAGAGGCTGACCTAAATGGTTTGCCATATTTTGTTAGCACACCTCAAACTGGGCAGGAAGCTGGGCAATTTGTAACTAACAACCTAGTGGTTGTTTTGCAGCACACTGCAGCTGTGGTGAGCGCCAAGAGCTACATGTGTCCTGTATGTGGCAGAGCCCTCAGCTCACCAGGATCCCTTGGGCGACATCTCCTGATCCACTCAGAGGACCAGCTGTCAAACTGTGCGGTGTGTGGAGCACGTTTCACCAGCCACGCCACATTCAACAGGTCAGGGTCACCCTGGCTGGTGAGTGGGCTAGGGTACCCACAGAAAAGATTAGGTGGGTTGCCTTAAGTGACACAGGAGTCATGCCTATGCCCTACTAAAGGCCAGTTGTGAACACCTACATGACTGAGATTTCCTTGATCCCTTCCTCCTTGCAGCTCCACATTACCTGCAAAAATCTCCATGAGCTGTGCTGCTAAAAGGGTGTTTCTTAGCTCTGTGAAGAAGTAGGACTCTTCACAGAGCGCTGAGACTCTTGTCACAGGAGAACAATCGTTACTCTCCTTGCTTAGCAGTCCATCAGACAGGGTCTGTGCTGCCCAGATGAGTTCTCCTCATTTCCAAAGCAGGACTCCAGGCAGAAACAGAAATGTTCCTCAATTTGTGTCCTACCTGGTGGAAGGTTATTCGCTGTCTAGGAGAATAGAGAATAGAGCAATCCAGAGATGATGGGGAGTAGCAGCTTGCTGGTTAATTCCTGCCCTTGCACTCTTCCAACCCAGGTACTGCTCTGGGCTAACCCTGTTCGTACCCCTGGATATGCTGTTGCTTGGTTTTAGGTATTCAGACATGTTTGTGGGCAGGAATGGTTTAGCACAGGCCTCTGTCATGGGCACTAGTGGGGCTACTGTTCACTGCAGCCTCCCCGTCAGTCTGAGATGAGGTTTCTCCTGTCAGCACCAAGTCTCTAACACTCTGCACTTTCTGCTTCCAGCGAGAAGCTGCCAGAAGTGCTCGCTGCAGATCACCTGCCTGCACCACAAAGTGAGGGCCCCTCCAGTGTCGAGGGGAAGGACATTGCCTTTCACACCCCTGTCTATCCTGCAAGCATCCTCCTAGTGTGCAACAACTGTGCTGCGTATCGCAAGCTGCTGGAGGCACAGACACCTGGCATGCGAAAGTGGGCGCTTCGTCGGCAGAACGAGCCCTTGGAAGTGCGGCTGCAGCGTCTGGAGCGGGAGCGCACAGCCAAGAAGAGCCGGAGGGACAATGAGACTCCCGAGGAGCGTGAAGTGAGACGGATGCGGGATCGAGAAGCTAAGCGCCTGCAGCGCATGCAAGAGACAGATGAACAGCGGGCGCGACGGCTGCAGCGAGACCGGGAAGCCATGCGATTGAAACGTGCAAATGAGACCCCAGAGAAACGGCAGGCCCGGCTCATCCGGGAACGCGAGGCCAAGAGGCTGAAGCGGCGCCTGGAGAAAATGGACATGATGCTCCGGGCACAGTTCGGCCAGGACCCCTCTGCCATGGCAGCTTTGGCAGCTGAAATGAACTTTTTCCAGCTGCCAGTGAGCAATGTGGAGCTGGAGAGCCAACTGCTGGGCAAAATGACCTTTGAGGAGCAGAGCAACAGTACGCTACATTGAGCTGCAGCCAAAGACTACCAGCACTGCTGCATCTGTCACAGGCAAACTAGCAGGCTTCTATGCTTAGGAGGCTGTTGTGGGTCCCTGGCTAGCTCTCCCCCACAGATGGTTCCAATTTTCTCCTGAACATAGGAGGAGAACAGAGCTGAGAGATGTCTGCCAAAGTAGCCCTGGTGGAAGCAGATTCTGTGGATACAATCTGCTGTGGGGGTCAGCCACAGCCTGTGAACAGTGGGAAAATAAATTAATGTTTCACATTTATTTAGTCCCCTCTTTACCTTTTGTACTTTGTCCTGTTCCTGGACCCTTGCATCATGGATGGGTCTGGGCTGCTGCAGTTCTGCTACAGGTGAGAAGCCTGCCTCACTGAAAAAGAAACTTGTTTACAGCAGCATAAGTAATGGAGCTGAGGACTTTGATAGTCCACTGCTCCTCCAGGAATAAATACCTCACTGTCTGTGTCCATAAAAAGGAAGCAAAAAAGGATGCCATCTTCCTGGAAATGGCTGCGTGCACCCTTTAACACTGTTTCTATGTTCTTGTTTGCAGTAGTGTACATGGAAAAACTAAGAGGAAGTGATTCCTGTTCTAAGATACCTCATATAAACAATAACAGAAAGGCTGACCAAGGTAAGCAAACAAGGAACAGTTTGCCAGTTGATGAAGAAGGTAATTTTCACTTAAATAGCATTTCAGGTTTGCAAGTGAGAGAGACACAGACATACTGTAGAGAGTCTAGCAAAGGGCCCCAAAGGTACTGGAACATCTCTCCTCTGAGGAGAGGCTGCAAGAGCTGGAACTGCTCAGCCTGGAGAAAGGAATGGTTAGGGGGATCTTGTTGATGCCTAGAAATACCTGAAGGAGGTGCAGAGAGGACAGAGCCAGACACTTTTCAGTGACTTAGAAACTTGATTTTTCCCTCTATTTAGCTTGAAAAACTTTTGCTGCAACTCTTTTGAAGTCCTACTTAAGTGCTTAAAATAGTTGCCTTTGAAGTGCATGGTGCTGCATTTTTTCTTGACATGAAACTAACTTTGTAGACAGTCTTGTGGGCACTCGGCTACAAAAAGCTTTTAATCTTTTGAAGCCTACACTCCTTAACATGCCACTGTAACAGCTTGTTTCCTCAACTTAGAGTTGTTGTTTTATCTTCTCATCTGGATTTCCATGAGCCATCCTTGCTTTGCTCTCTTTGGGAAAAGGCACCAGATCTGGCAAGGATCTATTCAGTTCTGTGTTACCTTCTCCGTATTCTCTTTGTTCTGTGAGCTGATCTCACAGAACACTTCTATTTTTACTTCTGTTCATTTTCACACTCAAGCTGACAGTCTGCTCTTTGCAGCAGTTGCTGTTACCCTACGTTGCATGTTTTGCTTGGCCAGCAGAGACATAGCTGTGCTGTGCTAACTGTACAATTTTTTGAGGTTGCTTTTACCTCAACTTCCCTGGCACCTTATGATTATTCCATGCAATATTTACTAACAAAACCATTGTATCAAAGGGGTTCAAGGAGATCACGTAAAAGCAAAAGTATTTGAACACAGACTCAGCAATCTATCTGTCAGCCTTTACCTTGTGTTTGTCACAGTTTCCAGATCACTGCGTAAGACCAGAGAACCCCCATTCAACCGATCATTGCCACAGACGAGCAAAAAGTCTCAAACACCAAAGGAAAAGCTATTGGTTTATATATAGATATATATATAGATATAGATATATACTGTGTTTACAGAGTCAACAAGTTAAATGCAATATTCATAAGAGCATTAACAATAAAAATACAATCTGTGTGTAGCCAAGTACAGACTTAAAATGGTAAAACAGGAAAAAGGATCTCACCAAAAGTACAAATATACAGTACAAATTGATTTATTTAAAACAGTTACAAAAAAAGCACAACAAAATAGAGATTATCCTTAGAATTATTAATGCTTTGTTAAAGATCAGGTAGGAGGAATGGGGTGGGAGCAAGGTTGGAGGGGAGCACCTGACTAGTTCTAAGGCTTTAGATACAATGCGGTCGGTTACATGTTAATACAGCCATTACATAACTGGGATTATAGTTGAGGGATCAGCACTTATCTACAAAAACCTCCTTGCCTCCGGGCAGCCCAGCCAGTTCCCCCTGTGCCACATGCCTTACTCTGCTTAGCATGCGCAGACCCTCCCCTGGCTCTAAGGTGCCACAAAAGCAAAAAGCAACCAAAACGTGCACGGCGCATTTGCAGGGTGGGGTGGCAGCAGCCTGGGATGTCAAGGGCAAGTCCTGTCCTCCATGGACAGATGTGAAGACCATGGAGGAGTCTTGACCATCAGCATTTTAAGCCCTACACAGAACACACCCTGGGGCAAACTCTGTACAGAATGTGCATTCGTAGCCATCTGAGCAGCTTCTGCAAAGTTTCAGGCCTGGGACAGCCTGAAAGGCAAAGACCAGTTGTGAGTGACGCTAGGGAAAGGCACATGGACTGCTGTGGGCAGGAACTAGCATTTGGGCTACTCAAGCTGCTGTAGTTTCATTTAAAATATTTTTCTGAGTAACAAGGATTGTTAGTTCTCTACTGGGGAAAGTGACTTCAAGTGTGGGGTGGGGACAGGAGGGATGGGGACACTTAATGTGAAAAGTGCATTATACTTGCGCACCTGCTGGAAAGGAGAGGCAGAGGTGCCTCTGCGGCTTTCCTCCTTCCCAGACAGAGCTTCCTCTGCATAGTCTGGTAGTGATGAGTGCTCGTCACCTGGAGCAAGTCTTGTGTTCCTGGGGGAACAGTGTACACATGGTCTGGGAGCAGGCCTGGCCTCTGATGGGCAGCTGACCCAAGGAATGTTTCATGAGATGGGACAGATGGCTGCAGACACCCATTATTGCATACTACAGACTCTTCCCATAAGCCTCCATGCGAGCTGGGTAAGACCAAGGCCAGGATGCCTCCTCCTTCAGGTAGGACAGACCGCAGCTCTCCCTCCCTTCACAATAGCAGCAGGAAAACAGTGTATTTCTGAGAAGCCTGTCACATCTCTGCCAGAAGAAAGGTCTAGATAACCAGCTCATTCCATAATGTCTTCCTGGCTTTGTCTCCCCCTATCCCTGTAAACCTAAGAAATAAATGCCTCCCTTGTGGGCTCTTTCACAGCCTTCCTGCCCACAGCAGAACCTGTCTCACACACTCCGTGTCTCAGGAGAGCCTGAACACTCAACCCAACAGCCACCACTGGAGCTGAGCAACAGTCCAACCCAGTAAAGAAAGATTCCAGTGATTATGAGTGCTGTTTGGCTGGGCTAGAGGGCCTCCAGTGCTCCCCTCCTGCCCACAGTCCCTGGGGCAAGCGGCCAGATGCCCAAATTATTTTCAATGCCTCCTCCATGAGATATGCCCCAAACTGTTGCTTCCAGAGAACAGAAGAGCTGGCAGCTGAAACATGCCCAACAGTGGGACTCACAGGGAGCCTGGGCAGAAGCCCCAAGGACAAACACACCATGGCCTCTTCCACGGACCTCAGAACCACACTCAGCAGATGTGTGGCCAAGCCAGCAGCCAAGGAAACACCAGGATGAGCACCCACACAATCCCCCAGCTGCCCTGGGTAGAGCTGTTCTAGCCCCGCAGCATCTTGCTTCGTACACCAGCCTTTTCAGACCACCGTCCCACACGGCCAAGACACAGAAGCAGTGAGTACAGTGACACGGAAGATAAGGCAGGTTCTCCAAACCCTCTAAGACAGAGACTTCCATGTTTGAATGGGCACATAAGGGCTCTGCACCGTCCAGCTGCACAAACACTCCCTCTGAGCACACAACATCCCTTCCGCATTCACTGGCCATGCCTCTGCAAGATCCCTTCCTTAGCTGCCTGCCACAGCTCTCAGTTCCTCCGCATGCACCACACAAAGAGCAGGCAAGAGAAGCTGCGCTCTTCCTTTGTCTTCTGCTCTTGGCCACGGACCCTGGATATCCTGAGCATTAAGTACTAACCAGCATCAGTCAAGGCCTTTGTGCAGTAGAGTCCGATGAACAGTGACTGCGGAACACACATGGGAATGAGGCCAGGCACCTGGGCCCAGGCAAGGATGTTCCACTGACAAACGGTGCCATGAAAAGAGCAGCCTTCCCACAGCTGCCGCATCAAAGGAGGCAGAATCTTCACACAACAGTGTCACTGTGAACTTGTGCATTTCCACATGCAGTTGATGAGACCACAAGCATTTTGTGATTCTGGGGCAGCTACGTGTGACACAGGCAGCATCCTCACCCTGGAGAAACCCTCGTGAGGCACAAACACTGAAGGCATGAACAAAGCATATCTTAACTAAGGCCTGAAAATAAATTGTTCTCCCGGCACAGGCATGTCAAAGGCAACAGAGATGGCTAGCAATTTGCTAGGAAAACATAATCAATGGCCTGGATGGAAGAACCTTTCTGGAGACTCTCTCGCTTGCAGAACACTTATGCACAAAACCCCTGCCACACGGCCAACTGAAGCCAGTTGGTTACAGGACACGTTTCTGGAGAGTATTCAGACCAACCCTGAGACACTAGCATCACAAAAGCTGATCAGGAGGACAGCTACATCATCAAGAAGTGCTGACACACAAGCCATTCAAGGAAAGAGAGAAGCAGAGCCCTAGCAGTCCAGCATGCCTGGCAGAAAACTTCAGGAAGGTGAGAAAAGGGAGACAGAAAATGGTACACTAACATCAGGAACATCATCAGGACTCTAGCAGGGATCTGCACGCTGAAAAGAAATCCTCAGAAGCCTGGTCCTAGAACAGTGATGGGCACCTTAATACAGGGAATACTTAAATCCACATTAAGTCAGTAAAGACTCTTACCCTCAACAAAATTGTGACATTTTTATTCTAACTAAGCAGTTAGAGCCAGTGTCATGACACACCATCAGAGAGGGCAAATTAGTGTAACTATAGGAGCCTTCACTTGAATGGAGTGTTATTTACCATAATGAGGTATTAATACACATTTGTGTTAGATCTCACTGTGAAGAAGGCTACTCTTGATATTACCATGTTGTTCTACAGAGGAACTCCAAAGTGAAGCATTAGACCAACTAACAGAAAAACATCCAGAAATGCCCTATGATGCTGTGATCCCTAGAGTCCCTACATTACTCATGGAATTGTACTTAGCTGAAGCTTTGTACTTTGCCTGCACATACACAAACACTTATTTCTTTAGAGTTTATTCAGAAAACTTCCTGCAGGGAATAATTAGCCATCCATAAAGTTTTCTTCTGATTTAATTACAAAATAGTCTCGGTCTTGTCACAGTAGAAGGATGTGTTTCCATCCTTCACTAGAGAATGCTAAATAAATCTGACTCCAGCTTTCAAAAAACAAAACCAAACCAAACCAAACAAAACCTAACCCCACTCACCCATAGACTAAGCCTTAAAAGCCTTAAGTCCAAGAGATTTTGTTTTTAAGGTTATTAACATGGGAAGGAATATTTGATTTGGTGACTAATATTACAATAATTAGGTGACAACAAAAGTATTTCAAAGCAGGAATCTGACATCTCCCATCCCGTGTCCCATCCCAAGTGCTCAAGTTCCCTATTCAACTGTGCCCAATACCCATCCTTTTGGTCCTTCCTCTTGAGTTTCTGTGATTCATGGAAATCTCTGTACATTCTTTGCAAGAAGAAAGAGCAGTTGGATTCAGTGGAAGAGACCTTAAACAGAACCATCAGAGAAGCATCTGCGTCCTGCCCTCAAGAGCTCCATCGGTGAACGGTCCTTTTAAAGTGCATGTGTGAAGAAAGGGGATACTGGGAGTAGAGCCCCCTAAACTCCAGTGGGGACCCATCTCTCCCCATCATGAAAAAGGAGGAATAATATCTTCAGCAATTTTACTTGCTACCTTAAGCCACGTCTGCCCTTCCCATCTGTCCACCTTTCCTGAATGCTTACTTAGACCCTGCCCTGCAGGGTATCAGTTATTCAGGGAGGGGCAAGAAAGCCCCAGCCTCCAGATGTTCTCATCGTAAGCTCATGAGCACGTCCCTGTTCTCTACCCCAGCTAGCCTGTTGCTGCTCCCTGAGGCACTGGAGTCCTCTTGATTCCCCAAGAGGAACTGGTCAGCCACTGAACTGGAATAAATCCAGTTCTGCAGGGCAGAAAGCAGCCTTGCTGGTGAACCTGCCACAAAGCGTGTGCAATTTCTCCACCCAGTGAAGGTGAGGCTCACCCAGAGGGCATACCCTAGCTCACAACCTCAAAGGGATCATTTCCCTGCATTAGAACGCCCTTCGATAGACAGCTTGACCTCCTGGGGAATGAAAGAGGGACGGAGCAGAGAGGGCCGAGGCTCCTCTGCCTGCGTGCCGTATCTTTGGAAGCCTGGGGCTGCCCAGCTGCGCTGAGTGACAGTCTCAGGCTGAGAGGGTTCTGCATGAGAGCTCTGAGCTGCAATTTCCCTTTCTGGCTGGCTCTTCCTTTCAGCAGCTCTGTCAGATGGTTCTCTGGACCCCTGAGCAGTTCTTTCAGATCTCTCCCTAGTAGATATCAACTGATCTGTGAGAGGGTAGTTAGCCTGAGAAGCAGAGTTGCCATTCATGCTCTGTAAACTGATTGATATGCAGACATCACCCACTTGCAGCCTGTGACAGGGCAAAGCAAAGAGCTGAGCAGTCCGCCCCGGGCTACAGGAGGACCAGCCCTGGCCATAGACAAAGAAGGGATGCTCTGGGGGCACATCGATGCTCACTTTACTTTGTTGCTCCCCAACCACAAAATGCAACATGACAAGCCCAGGCCACTGGCTTTCCTGAATATCCACCACGGTGCTGGAATCAATCTTCAGGCCCCCGCTCACCTCTGCACTGCGAACAAAGTCTTGAGTCTGCAGGTCCTCTACCCGCTTCAGCTCTCCTGTAGCCAGCTGGATGATGGCTCCTTTCATGAAGTGAGAGGGCAAGTGTGAGGAGCTAGGTGGCTGCAGCTGTGCCAGGTCCTTTTCAAGTACGCTTCCTCGAGCCTGCAAGTCTGGGCTCTGCCTCACCAGGGTTTCTGAAGCAGAAGAAGACCTGATGGGCTCGGATCCAACGGGAACCAGTACTGGCTTGCCATTGGCTATCACCATTCCTTTGGTTAATTGTCTTTGTCTAACCATCTCTTCAGGGGACACGACATATGGACTCCTGGACTGGCTCTTCCCAGCAGCAGCCCTTTCCACTGTGTTCCTCAAAATGTCCTTTGACTCCCCCTGCTGATCAGGGATACTATGGCAAAGGTTTAAAGGGCTTGGGTCATCTTTCCTCTGGGCTGCCAGAACATGATAATCCTGAGATGCCAACACCCCCACCACCCTCTGAACCTCCAGGTCAGTGTCTGGGGTGTTTCTGTGAGCTGGCACAGAGACCTCTGTTCTCAGCGTCTGGTAACCTGAAAGAAACTGTCCATCAACCACACATCCCACTGCAGCCCCTGGCAGACAGTCTTCAGCTTTACTGCTGCCGGAGTCCACAGCCTCGCTGGTCCTCCTCACCACATTGTGCTCCAGATGTCTCTGTCCACCATTGGCGGCAGCTACCTCTGAACTCAGTTGACTGTCTTGCTGAGGAGAATCTGGGCTTCCACCTGCTGTGGGCGTCTCATATGCTGAGTACCCTGGTGGGAGGCGAGACATCTGATAATAAACAGGAATTCTACCTAGCGTAGTATCTAGTGGCTGGGTCCCAGCATGGTGCTGCATCTGGCCAGAAGGAGAGACCGCAGAAGCAGATTTGTTGAAGGTGTGGGTAGGAGAGGTAGTCTGGGGGGAAGGAGCAGCTTCTTCCGTGAAGAGAGAGGCATATGGCACAAAGTGGGGGACATGAGAGGCGGTGAGGTTGGTGGAAGGAGACAGGAGAGGACTAGGCAGGAAGCCAGGAGGGACAGCATAGGGCACCGTGTAATGTGAGCCGATGAGCTGTAGGGACGTCGGAGGGATCTGCGCGTAGTGGATGGGTGGGTAGGGCACCCCCGGGTGCTGGATTATTGGCGAGGTCACGTTGAAGGCCGGGGTCAGGGGGCTCACGTTCACCACGGGGTGCAGGGCCGTGGGGGAGAAGGTGGCGGGCGGCACTGCCACCTTGTAGAGCATCCCGTAATGGTCCACCGTCAGCCCCGCCACGGCCTCCGCGGCCTCCCCGGGGCCATAGCGCAGGGCCGCGGGGCCCGGCCCCACCGTCCGGGCCCACTCGGGGCCCTCGCCCGAAGCCTGGGCGCCCCCCGCCCGCGCCGCCTCCGTGCCGGTGCTGGCGGCGGGGAGCTCCCGCTTCTTGGGCGGGAGGCACTCCTGGCTGCGCTCGTGGCCCGCTCTCATGGCGCCCCGCGGTGTCCCGGCAGCCCCGGCCGCGACGCTCGTTCATGGGGGCGCCCGCAGGGGCTGCCACACGCCGGCTCCCGGATCCCCGCCGCCGGCCGCCGCCTCACCTGCACCAGGAACAGAGGGAGCCATGAGCCCCGGCCCCGAGCCGGGCGCGGGCCCCGGGAGCGTGCGGGGGAAGGAGAAGGGGAGCCCCAAGCCGCGGGGACAGAGCGAGCCCCGAGCCCCGGCGCCGCGGGCTGGCGGAGCCGCGGGCCCCCGCCCTGCTCGGCGGCCCCAGCCCCGGCCGCCCCGCGCCCTGCCCCACTCCGCCCCACCGGGCCCGAGGCGCCGCAGCCGCGCCCCGCGTCCA